>CANTUT010000254.1:25000-33265 GCA_947687605.1 Reutealis trisperma | reverse complement strand
CAGTATCTAGTAGAAGGGCGTCCTACTTGAGGTAGATAGCTTAACTGAACACAAACTGAAAGTATCAACTTCACACGCATCGAGATGAGACTCGAAGTCTTGAATGAAAACCGGAAGAGCTGAAGGTATTTGATTTCATCTTCTATACTTTGATTTCGTCTTCATATACCTTTAGGGAACATAAAGAAGAAAAGTTTACTATCAATTATCCACCAACTCTATAAAAAGACTAAACCAGCGCAAACTGCGGGCATGCATTAATGGAAGAACTGATTTCATCCCCAGAAGCAATTAAGGCGAATCAAAGAGAGAAATTGTTGATACACAGCCGCCCACTAAGCACTAAGATGCACCGCCCACAGAAAGAAATCCAATTGAGTTTGAGACGAACAGTGAGCTATCGCTAAGTCTCCCACCACAACCACGGAGGAAGAACCGAAGTATGCCGCTTTTACCGAGCTCGAACCTTCCCAAGGGAGACAACTAGATTTATCGACCTAGACCCATCCGATTACGGTTAATAATCGAAGATATGATGACTTATGTCACATTTCACGTCATCGATGCTATCACCTCAACCAATGTTCTTTTAGGACGTCCTTGGCTACACGAGCACAAAGTAGTGCCCTCTACATGGCATCAGTGTTTTAAGTATAAGACTCCCGAAAGAGAAACCAATAGGATCTTTGCAAATACCAAGCCTTTCACGACGACAGAAGCATTCTATGCTGATTCTAAATTCATTCTATTTGGAGCCAACTAAGGATTTTTACCCCCACCTCCAGATTAAATGGCTTTCTCGGAAAAATTCAATACGAATATATAAGCAGGGCGCAGGCTGACCATGAAGAAGACTTATCGCTACATCCCTAGTGAGCACCGTCGGGAAAGTGATCCCATCTTTTATATCAGGAGTCTCTCTCGAAGAGGTTCCATGTCTAAGACTCAAGATCTCTCCAAACGTGGTCATACCAGTTGATGCCACTAAGGCGGAGAGAAGACGGAAGAGGAGAAGCCCTGCCACTAGACGTCCTCCTTGAAGTAGAAGAGTCAAACTACTGCTGGCGGTGCTGGTGCCGGGTTTAGGAATGAAAGAATTCAAACCAAGAGTATAAGGAAAGGAACCGAAGAAGATCGATCATCACTATTCCAACTATGAGACGAGAGACAAGACAAGTAGTGTAAAAGTTTGTTAGTAATAGGTAACATAGAACACACCTTGTATAAGCTCCTGGCACACCTTTCCCGAGAGGGAGGTGCCTCTTTTTGAAATGAATAATTAGAAGTGAAAGAGGGTTTTCCTCTGGAAAGAAAAGGTAAAAATAAGTAAAATAGAAATCAATCTCAAAGACCTGATCTTACCTGGAAAGGATCTAAAATGGCTCATGTTTCAAACCGAAGTATCTAGGATAGATAGGTTTACATATGTAATTATAGATTGCCCACATTCCAACCATGGTTTATCGTCGGTTTGATAGATGATAGATAAAGGACAAGATTGAAGTGTCAAATAGAGGGAGAGCCCTTATAGCTAGAAGACTCTTTGCCGATCGGTTAATCGTCTGATCTCCTAAGACTCCTGTGGTCAAAGGGGAAAAGATCCTCCTGTCATTGAGGAAAGATATTCAAAGATATTCTATGACCAAGTTTATGTATCACAAATTAGCTTTTATCAACCGATGCCTATTCATATATGACCTTCTGTGGCATTTGTCACCTATTCTTCATCCCTTGCAGAAGCCCGTGTTTCACACTTTCTTTCAGCTCTGTCAAAGAACCTAGGGGAGATCTTATTCTCAGGTAATAAGTGACATCGAAATGTGCCATTTTTTCCTTGGGAAATTTGTCCTAAATGCCTATTTCCTTTATAAAGTTAAAGTTCAAGTAGAAGCTTGAGCAAAGGGCTTATCGAAGGCCTATCTTTGGGCATTCAAACTTCCAAGGCTGATACGCACCTCTATGTCTGGCTTCCTTCCTCCACTGAACACTGGCTGCCGTGGCGTGGGATAACAGCCATTTTTTTTTCTTATTCTTTAGCACCTGAACTCCTGAGCTTACTTGGGTGAGTAGTGGGATGGGAAATGGACTGACCCTCTCAAAAGTTTCCTGTTAATCAAGCCTTTCTTTAAAGAGCCATTTCGGTAAGTTTGACATTTAGTCATTAGAGGAAAGGAATAGCAGACCCCGAAGACCCAGACCGTGGAAAGCAACTCTCTCTAAACTAAATGGAAAGAGCTTATCTTATAGCAGCTCTTCCAGGGGAGCTTCCGTCGAGATTATAGAGGGATTGATCGTAACATCAGAATAGAATCTTGAGGATGGGATCTGACTTACCTTAGTGGTCTTATCTTATAATCCTCTTTTGCTTTTGCAGCCCCATGAACCCCTCAAAACGGAAGATGAGATTATGGCTTACAGAACGACAACGAAAAGGCGTAAGCATATGCTAGCCCGAAACGTGACTTTCGTAAAATTCTAACTTATTTAGAAGGAAGCCAGATGGCCTCAACGCTAGGCTTATATGTCCTCTTTCGCGCTTTGAATTCTTCTGCCGCTTTTGGTCATGGCCTTGGAATCTTTTTTACGGGAAAACTGTCTCGAGAGCCCAGCAATTGAGCCTTCTTCGCCACCCCTTCGAGAGTCACTACGCTACCATCTGTCTTCGATTATTCAATTGATAGTTAGAGGGATTTAAAGAAAAAAAGAACTCCTAAAAGATGAGAAAGTACACGATAGCACCATCTCTTCCCACTACGCGCTAAGAAGGAAAAGAAAGGAAAGAAGGGGCGTAGCGGGCAATTCAATTGAAGAAGAAAGATCAGATGGCATAGAAGAAATCGAAAGGGCCAAATCTTGATGTATAAAGGAGCTCTCAAGCTGAGGCGGAGAAGAAAGCTTACGATTCTGTTGGTGTGAAGTGAGCTCTAACAATCGATGCGGCTAAAGGAGCCTGCTTTGGTGGCCCTACGAGGAAGTGTTGCCCATTAAAGTCAGCTTCAAGCTTCCGGCAACCGCTTATCCCAAGGTAGGTGGGAAATTCATTCCGGATGGAACTAAATATTGAACATTTTTAGGCTTCGGCGGATGTAGATTCGGCAAAAGATTACTCTTCTTCAGGTGCAGATGAGGCTTATGGGGAAGAGGAGGCAAGGGCTGACGCTTAAGCATCGGCTAGTGGAACTACTCCTGTCCTTCTTTCGTATCGTATCCGAGGTGGGCTCTTTACACATATGATATGGAGGTCTAGTACGGTGAACAAGTAAGGTATGGACTCTTTTGATATGGGGGTAGGGTCTCTTCGATTAGGCGAACCAGCCCAACTAGGCCAAAATACAACCGTCCACTCCTTTTCACGGCTTTAGCAAAGCTTAGGTCCCGGGGTCCAAAACGTCGGTTTTTAAGGGCAGAGGGTTTAGAACTTGAAGATGAAGCTGCTGGTGAGGCTTTAGTTTCAATTGCAAATCCAACATCATATGAATAAGCAAGCGAGGGATAAAACCTGGTGAAAGGAAGGCCTTTCCAAAGAACAAAGAAGGTTGGAAAAAGTACTCGCTTCGTACTTAGCCCGGAACTCCTCAGAACACCAAGCAGCAGAAGCAGCGAAGCTTCGTAGACAAGGCGGCTCGCTCAGTGCTTACGAACGAAAAAGTGTTTGTCGATTAGGTACGGGATACCTAATCCACTGGAGGGCCTCTGAAAGGGTTTTCTAGTTGATCACTAACCTTGGCATTCCCCTTTCTTGCTCATTTCTGTTATTGACGTATTTTGCAGCGCTGGACCATGGACTCTTACTTGGCCTAATTAGGCCCTTCTTCAAGAAAGAACCCACTTATTCCTGATTCAACCTTCTTAGATCTTCGGGCATCTAAACTCTTGATTTAGTGGGGATGCTTTTTTTCGTCGAAACCCTTGCGATAAGGTAGCCGAAGTGCTTCCCACGTGTGACGTTCCCAAAAAGCCAAAGGGGTAAGGGAACAGACCGTCTTTTCAAAACTCTCGCGGACTTCTTCTATTTTCGCCTTAAGACGAGGAACCTTAGTAGAAGTGGGCAGCTGCTCGGTAATTCTCAGTCTTGGGATTTCGGCCTTGATGCTGGATATCATAGCATCGATGGCCTCCTTTTCTTGTCTGAGTTGCCTGATCCTCTCGCTTCG
This sequence comes from Reutealis trisperma, assembly GCA_947687605.1. Lineage (NCBI taxonomy): Eukaryota > Viridiplantae > Streptophyta > Magnoliopsida > Malpighiales > Euphorbiaceae > Reutealis > Reutealis trisperma. The sequence goes on along the minus strand of CANTUT010000254.1, from coordinate 29,111 downwards.
CTCGAGTTACTTCATACCTCTCACTTCTTGGCGGGGTAACGAATTCAAAGAAGACTCTCCGGCCTTGAATTCTTCCCTCCCTTTCTTTCCACCATCAGGACGAAAAAAGGCAACATTTTTATCTTTGCAGACATGTACGCCTCGAACTAAGTGCGGAGTCTTAAGCTTAGAGCCATCCACACTCTATGCCTCTTCTTGGCACGTCTCCCAATATCTGGCTGTTCCAAACAAGCATTCCATTTCAAAGGATGTGGCCGGGCTCCATCTCTATGGTTGACCAACTAAACGGCCGTTGTTGGGAATTGCAATGAAAGAGCTGATAAGTTGTGGATGTACATGGTGAGACTTTATATGTGCCTACATACCGAATCAGACAAGTGAATCAATCGGTGGTTCTTCACGTGATCGTGCTCTAGACCTATGGGACTAACAGGGCTTGCACTCACTCCCTTTATGACCAAGATCAGGAGCTATTCATAGAGCCCGCCTAGGGAAGGCTTTCCTCTAAGGAACGTTAGCCATACCATGTCACTATAACACGAGGGACCTTACCATTCTCCCGCTACTCTCTTTTTCGATTGTTTGATAAACCTGATCTGATGGATGGTGATTGATAAACGAAAACATGTTGAGATTTCGATATGCGGTTTTTTCCTGAGCGATCTCCGTGGGGCGATGAATTCATATTCATAAATGCTCGGTATTTTAGCTACTCCGCGTGAGACAGCTTTTTATGTTTGATGTGGGGAAGTTTTCACTTAAGTACGATTCCTCAAAAGGAATGATTATAGTTTCGTGGTACAAAGTTGGAGTTGTTGATTAACATTGGTTCCTTGGGTGCTAACTACAGCCTTTGTTGAGTGACTACTTCGGCTATGCGAGCTACATGAGATATACGAGGGAACTACAGTGCAGCGGACCGCACTCAGAGACAATTTTTGTATCTTGGTTTCGGATGGCAAGATGCTTGGCCGTGCAAAATCTATGTTGTTGGCTACGTTCAGCAGCTACAGTCTTTCGAGTTCGGATTAGTTTATGGCTTGGTTTGAGCTTGGTGCACGGCAAGGGAAGGGAAGTTCGGAAAAAAAAGGGTGAGGGAAAATCATCAACTTTTTTTTTACTTTACCCAGCCCCCTGGAACTCTCTTCGTTCTTCCCTATATGCTTCCTACTCGAATAGGGTTTTTTCGCCGATAGTTTATCCTACTCGCCTTCCATTCCTTCTCTATCCCGGGGGATCTATCATTCAGATAGTAGGGGATGCACAATGGAGCGGGCTATCGGGGATAGAGAAGGAATGGAAGCTCCATAGGTCTAGCCTGACAGACTGAATACCTTACCTTCTGGGCCTAAAAGAGAAGGGAAGATCCCCTCCCGTAAAGAAAGCTGCCCATGAAGATTAGATTGTAGTTGTAGGCATACTAAGAAAGAATGTCCACGCCACGTAAGACTGACTCAAGCCTTGGTAAACAAAGTCTTAATAATAACATAAGAAGTCAAAGGCTTTGAACTAGACTCTTTAGAAGTGATTGACTTAGTCCAGCAGGGGAAGATAGATTCTTGATACATGCAATGAGTCTGATGAAGCCGATTCGCGGTCTGAAATGGATGTTCAGCTGCGGGAAGAGCTAGAAGAAATGTATGCAGCTCAACAAGCTGGGACTGCTTTCATACGCTAAATTGGTGTAGCAGGAGCTTCAGCAGGAGCTCAGACAGAGAGGCAAGACCAATAGAGAAAGACCACCACGGATAAAGCGACAACACTAGCGAGTGACTCGGAAGTCAGAAAGAGGAAAGACAGGAAGGGATAGGTATGACAACCAACCCGCACAGTCGGTTAAGGCAAGGCTGCTAGGAGAGAGACAATGGGACTACAGACCTTCCTTCCTCAACCTCAAAACCGGATGGTACTAATTCTGACTTAGCAGCCGTAACTGGCTAACCCTCCTACTAGCTCAACCGAAAGAGCTAGGGCAGGTAAAGCATATTTTTCCGAAACATAGTAGGCTCTTTCGAACCAGGCGGTTACCTTTTTTTCATATCTATATCCTCTTCTGAAAAATGAAGACTAAGACAGGAGTTTCGTGGAAAATAGAAAAGCCTTTGAACCGATGACTTACGCCTATTTCTTAGGGCGTTTAAAGAGCGTGACTCTACCGCTGGCCCATTTTTGATTCAATTCATGAATTAGCCCACTAGAGTTCACTGCATTTATAAATATATATTTATATATAATAATATAGTATATCATTCGTGTCTCTGTTACAACACGGCGAAACTAAATAGTTCGAATGAAATCCAATGAGAAAAAAGAATATAAGAATTTTTCTCAATTACATCGACCCTGGGATTGTAGTTCAATCGGTCAGAGCACCGCCCTGTCAAGGCGGAAGCTGCGGGTTCGAGCCCCGTCAGTCCCGACGGATCCAAATCCAATAATCCAATAAAAAAATACATCAACCATTTTCTGTGAAAGGGGGACAAATAGCAGAATTTCATTCCAAAGGGGGATCCCTCTTATTTATATTTTCGTTTTTCATTTCTCACAAATACAAGGGAATTTTCATTTCTTCAACTAGTACCGATTGATAGAGACATATGTGGATTAGTCAAATTATTGGTAGCGTCATATTCAGGATTCCAAGAGATACCGTACTGAGTTTGGCTTTTTCGATTACTCCCGACCCGTGTAATGAAATCGAATCGAGTACCATATCTTTCCCGGTAGCACATACACAAATGGAATTTTTATTTGTACGATACAAAATGAATTTAATTGCTTTGATAGAATGATTTTAATCTGAAAAGTCTCTTCTTTTTTGGCTCCGATTTTTTGTAACCTCAATTACTAATTTGAATTTGAAACAATCTATCTCATTCAAATTGCACACTGAAGTTTTGATATATTATATGCATCCCATTACTAATCCAAGGAAAGAGGATAAATAAAATAAAGTAAAGAAATTATCGATTGGATCAGGCCCTTTGTGTTTTCTCCTTCAAAATAGATCGCTTGCCAATTATGCATGGTTAGGTTCATGAGGGCCTCTGAAAGAGGCACCCTAATATGGGACGGGACGAGCGATACACGGGCCATGTAGCTAAGCGGGCTAGGCAGACCACCAAGAGTCATCGTCTTTCCTTTCTTCTATCGTATCTGTCAAAGACACTGGCGTTTTTTTAGCTATGCATCACACACCTCATGCTAAATCGACATACAATCTTCTTGTATCATGGAATTACCATTTTACACTACTATCGAGATTCTTCGGAACTGTAAAGGTAGCTATTGCTGTTTGCTGTAAAAGCTAGAAAATTTAGATCTAGTAAGAGGACCGAAACAGAGAATCTGGAAATCTTTTTTTAGCGGTTTCTAAGGTTCCTTATTCCCCCGTTATCTCCTCATCTTCTTCCCTGCCCCGCTATCCAATCTAATTCAAGACCCAGAAATTCGAACCTTATAGTATCCAGACTTTTAGACCAAGCTTTCAAGATTAAGGGCGCCCTAGCTAGTTCAAGTTCTCCCAATTTAAACTCGTACCCAAGACTAGAAGGGAAGGCAGGAGCGGTATAAAAGGAGAAAGCCAAAAGTCTATATTTCTCTTTTTCGATAACGGTGGGAAAGGGAAAGGTGAAGGAAGTTACTGATTCAATGCTGAAAGAAGGCGAGTGCCATCGATTTAGCTGTTGATGGCGTAACCGCTCTTTTCTTTATTTAATCACATTTTCAAAGCATCAGTCCAACGGAGGCAAGGCTACTAGAATACCCACACTCGGCTCAAGCCCAAGGCAATAACGACCAGGCGCAAGGGAAAACAAGTGCCAGCGAGTTAGCAGCTGTCGGAAAAAGCGCAATAGCCATAGAGTCAATCCCTGGACCCGGCTCAAATGATTTGATCCCAAGTGTCATCACAAGAAGAAGCTCGTGCCACTGAAAAGGGAGGATTTTAAGTTACCTCGTGTTAGCCGAACTGGGATCGGTAGAAGGAAAAAGTCATTTAAGCCCGGATAAAAAAAGTAGTTTTTGTCGACCCGGGAATCCGACTTGAGGCCAAAATCGCGAGGTTGGCCTCAAGAAAGACAAGAAGAGGTTTTAAAGTAGACCGAGTGGC
>CANTUT010000254.1:0-20000 GCA_947687605.1 Reutealis trisperma | reverse complement strand
AGAATCCTTGTGTATTCTACTGGTATAGAATCTTTGTTTATTACTAGGAAGGCGGGCTAAGCCAACTGACGGATGTACAGAAAGAAAACCATAGGCTGGGCTGTTAGTACGCCTTTCCCTACTACTGCGTAGAAGTTAAGTTCAGACGTCGTAGGTTGGAATGAATGAACTACTTTAGAAAGAAAGTCTGTATAGTAAAGTAAAGGTAGAAATGTTATCTCCAGGACTGAAAGCAAAGCGCTTAGGGTTGATCTGCTCTTCGACTCTATTGGTAACTAAATCTCGATGAAGATCATGTTTTTCACTGACTTCATCCTTTCTTTTTCTATCCTTTAAGAAAGTGATCTTTTACCAACGGATTACCGGCTTCGCGAGACCTTTTCGGGTTCAACGAGTGTGGTATCAGCTCTTGGGCTTGGCTAACTTAATCTGATATGTTCCGCGCTCGGAGGTGCGGTACCCTCTTCCGCCCCTTTCCACCCGGAGACACCTATGGTAATTCTTCCGGAAAGATGAGGCCGATCGATTGGAATATTTAAAAGTACTATTCCTTGAAGTGTTCAGATTTTACCTTCTCATCTTAAATCTATATCTCTAATCATCTAAGATTTTGAACCCCAACGAGAAAGGAATGGGCATTTTCGGGAAGGTATGAAGTGGTAAAGGCAAAACCCCCCTCATATATTGCATTCTTAAGGTGAGCCTATCAAATAGCAGTCATAGTCCCGGGGTGAGATTAACTAGTTATCCCAGTAGTTGATAGCGTAAGGTCCAGGCGAGTTATAGTACTCAGTGCTTCCAGCCATTGATAAGAGAATGCCTTATCCTGTCCTGTTGTCAAACCACTTCTCTAGCAGAGATAGCGGGTTTAAAGGCTAGCCAGCATCAGTAACTCATTCTGAGGCGCCAAACAAAGAATCAAGTGATGAAGCCAGTTCCAGTTGGAGTCCTATTTTGAGCCTGTTCTAAGATAGGGCCATATGAAATGATGAGGAAGATAAGATTTCAGGATCTCACTCGAAGGCAGGAAGTGCTCTAGTGAAAGTATGTATTAGGTGAGCCTATCTCCTATCATGTGGGTAAGATATCTGATGAAGTGCCTTTCAGCTAGTGTTATTCTTTCCACTCCAACAACTGCATCGCAAGCCTTTCTCTTTCCAGTCCATATATTGGGCATTGTAGTATCACGAGTTGTAGTTCTATTCTTTTGCCGATCCAGCCAAGCGAATCAGTTCCATCAATAGCTTCCCTTTTCTACCCCTTCAAACTAGTAGTTCTTGCAATGGGATCAAATCACTAGGATAAGCATTAGCAGTTAGCGAGCAGACAAGTAAAGGGCAGGAAAGGTCAATCCAGTGAGAAAGCGCTTAGTCAAGTCTTAGTACCTCTTCAAGCCAGTAGAACACTATCCATGACCAGTAGTTTCCCATATAATTGCAGAAAAAAGAGAAGAAAGAAAAATTTCAGAATAGGAGTAACCGCCTGTGAGAGTGTCCTTTTTTTCCAGTGGGATTGGGTATAGTATCAGCCTTTGTATCAGCTTTAAGCCTTTCAAGGTCTATTACAGTAGGCATTTTATTGAAAGCAAGAGAGAGAGCTTTTGAGATAAACGAAAACTAAGGATAGACTTTGATAGCACTTTCTCTCATAAGATCCAAGTGAGCTAGTTTCCTTACCGGCAATTTGATTTGAATTCTCGGGGTTACTTTCTTTTAAACTGCTTAAGTTGCCTTGGAAGAGGTAAGAACCTTTGAACTAACTGAGATAACAGCAGGTTATCAAAGATCTGCTTCTTTAGAAGTAGGGGGTTTGATGGATTTTTTTATTGATGCGTAAAGTCGTCAGTGCTTCCTTTATTTTACAATTTTCATCAACTTGAGTGAATCCGGTGAGTAAGCCGGACCTCTTAGTCAGTACAGTAAGAAAGCTAGCTTAGAGCTTAGAATAAGTGTCTTACGCAAGACAGCCATTATACTCTAAGTTCCCTTCTAAAGAGCTAGTTGCTCTTTGATCAGTTCAAATAGTTGCTTAGAAAAGTGGCCTTAGTTAATCTAAGGGCTAGAGCAGGTGGTAGGTCTAATCTGACTTCCGGGCAATCTCTTTACCTGTGAGTGTGATCAAGCCCCTTTTCAAAGCTCTTGTAGTTCAATTGAAAGCTAAGCGAAGCGTATCAAGCAAGTCAAAGCCAGTTTATTGCCAATGATGTAAACTAGCTCGACCAGTTGCTTATCTTATAAAGATTTTCCAGAAGAAGGTGCTACGAAGGCTAATCAGATAGTGAAAGCATTGGTTGAAAGATGTACCTCCTTCCGCTTTAGAATCTCGCTTTACAACAGGTATGTCCGAAGTCCCCTTCTAAGCCAAGCTCTCTGTTCTATTCCATTTGGAAGCTCTTTACTTTAATATCAAATATCCGGGGGTTGCCTTCAAACTTTCCTCTCCTTTTATGGAATCGTTGATACAGTCAATGTAGAGTTCACTTCATTTGTCAGACTTTTGAGCCCGGTACCGAAGCAAAGTACTAATCCGAAAAGAAGGTTTGATCATGCCCTTTGTCCTCAACCCACGGTTCTCCTATATCTCCTAACTTTCGCTTTGCTTTCTCTTGAGCCCGCATTTCGTGTTTTTTAAGATTTTTAGAGGCGAACCCACATAGTGGAGCCTTCGTGTACCAATTTCAGTGGTTGAGTTTCGCACTCCCGTCATCTTCCTCTTCTTTTTGGAAAGTCTCATCCCAAATAGTCATCAGAAAGAAGCTAGCCGAGCATTGATTTGGGTGTGGGTGGGGTATGATGCCCCAACGGATGGATCTCCATCAACATGGGAGTTTTCCGAGGGAATGAGGATTAATGTCTGGTCGAACCCTTCTCTCTCTCTTCTAAAGCCCTTCTCCAGTGGGTTGACTCATCCGAAGATGACTTTCCGACTTTCTTTGTTTGCCGACCAACTCTCTTTTCTCTTTGCTTCGGTAGCGGGGAGTACTACTTCGAAACTGACTAACCCGTAAGAGGTAGGGCGAGGGCGGGAAGCTGGCTAAGCGGATCTGTCCTCAACGGGTTAAACTGCCTATTCTCGATTTCGATTCCATTGCTCATTTCTGATAGAAAGAATTGCAGATAGGAAGATAGACATCCCGCGAGGGTGGTACAAGAGGACGAGCAAGAAGCTCTTTCTGAGGAAAGAGAAAGCTGCTCCATGCGCGTGACAAGCAAAAAAGACGGGAAAACGCATTGATACGACGGTGCGGGCCTTAGCTGGATCAGTGGGTGGAATGATCTAAAAAGGAGCTTGCGGCGGAAGGCTCTGAAAGAGGTTTCCAATGACTAGCTCGAGTTCAAGCTTTGATTCGTGTTTGCCTAGTTCTTGGGCTAATAAGGCAATGTCCATTGTTGCCAGCGATTATGATTTCGGTTACGACGACAAGGCTCTCTTTGAGAAGACCTACTGCTACTCCGCATACGAGGCTTTTGGTGTGCCTTCTCCTCTTACGGAGGTTGAAACCACTGAAGACTGTGAAACTCGTTCTTATGTTGGCTTTTCTGTCTATTGCCTTCAATGGCTTAGTAAGTCCGTGTGCTTTCTACCTATTTCTTCTCCATAAACAATGTTCATTGCCTTTTGATGTCCATTGCCACTACTATACCCACCAGGCTCATTGGTCCAGTGATGAACAACTTCTCTTTAAATAATTTATTTATCCGTGAAACTCGTTTAGGCGCAATAAGGGAATTCATTCTTCCAGGCGGCCTTGTGAGAAAGTCACCGGATTTCCAAGATCTTCAAGAGGTTCCAGTAAAGGGAATTGATTATTGACCAACACAGAGGGATTAGCCCCAATTCAAGATTCAGGATAATGTGACTGAGGAAACCACTATTGCAGCTTTCAATGAGGCCATTCGGGATGACCTTGAAATAGAAGTACTTAGAGCTGAGCCGCACACTTTTGATCAAGCCATTGCTACTGCCCATAAACAGGAAAATCTTAATGTCAAGCTTGGACTGAACACTTTTAAGGGTTGCAAACTCCCAAACCCTAGCCAGAACACTACTTCCGAGAACCTTGTAAATCTTGTCAACCTAACCATTGCTACTGTTAACACCCAAAGATAACCTAAGAGACTTAATCCTCAAGCTCCGATACCTAATCCTCAGAATGTGCAAAATCCACCTCATAATGACAAAGGTAACTAGGGGGGTACAGGCCATTGTGAATACTGTACACCTGCCACCTCAGCAGCCAAACCTAGTCTGTCGACTTGATGATTTTCAAAGTACGAAGGACTTCTACATAAATTATAGGGAACCTTATGTAAATGGTGAGATGTACCAACCACACAATCCTCCTTAATGGGTTGATTATCCTAGATATAACCAAACCCATACTATCCCTAGACACAACCAAAATCTTTGGTGCCCCATCCGCGGGGACATGACTTGGACTCTTGCAAAATATGAAAAGCAAAATAGTTGGCTGAAGATGACACCTCTCCCTAGTTGCCTATTCACCCAGACAACCAACACTTAGGCATTTACAGAGAACCTTTCCCTAACCATAGTCGTGACAACCCTAGAATCAACTCAAACCTTTCGACCAACTATGCCCAAGCTAAGTCAGTTGAGAGATCAAGATCCAATAGCCTCAACTCAGGCCCAAACCCATTAGAGAATGCCACGTAGAGAACCATCGGCCACATAAACTTCTATATTCCACCCGATGAGACTAATGCTGTCACTCGAAACCAAGCTGCTCAAACTAATGCTAGCTAGGCTGTGAACTTTTAAGGGGTAGATAGCAATCCAAGCCTTATACCCTCAACCAATAGAAATGCTGCAAATAACTTGAGAAGTGCCTAGAGAGTTCCTACGAAAAGATACTACATCATCATCGATAAGCTGAGCTCCACCCGCATAAGCATTTCCATGTTAGAGCTGCTTAAAACTTTGCTTGTGCGTAGGGATGCTTTTGTGAGAGAAGTGCTACTCCCGGTTTGGATCAAAAGAATATACTGCTGAACCTATTGACTGACTACTTTATGCAACTACTCGCTATAAAGCCTTAAAGCTAGCTCTCACTAACAAAGCCAGTGAAATCTCTATTAGCCCATAGGGTATACTCTCAATCATTACTTGCCCTTTACTAGATTGTCTTAAACTTGTCTTATTGCTGCTTTGTCTTAGTGCTTTACTTGCCTTCTTAATTGTCTCTTAATAACAAAAAAGGAAAGAAGAAGCTGCTAGTACCAGCAATTCTTCAATGTTTGTATTAGTTAGAATGCAAGTATCCGCAGTTTCAATGGTAGAATGTCAGTGAAATGCCATAAGGGTAAATACCAGTCTTAGCAGTTTGAAATGCTTAACATCAGCTAGTTGCTCTAGTGCCAATATAAGAAGTTCTTCAATGAGCTTTAGCTCGAATACCAACATCAGCTCTCTTGCAGACCCTGCTTGCAAATAGAGAGAAAACTTATTAGTTAGAGCTAGCAGCAGAGGCTAGAGCAGCATATGATCCATCAGTGGCAGAGCCAGATGCAGTAGTTCCTATGGTTTACCCTGAACAAGTAGTTTCAGCAACAGTAGACCCAGCATTTAAAGAGCGATACCACCCTGCAAAGGCATGGGGAAAGCTATAGGCATCAGCAGAAAGGCAAGCAAAGGCGTAGGTAGCCAAATGGTCTAGTCCCTGCCAGAGAACAACTGCAGCTGAGACGAGAGCTGACAAGTGGAGGACGATGCTATAAAGATCTCCTTACCTTATTCCTCACCGACAATGCTCTCTTGTGGTGTGGTGGCGTCGGCGAAGTGGAGAAATTGAACAAGGTACGTTCACCTTGGGATGAAAGAAAGATATTAAGATGCCCTGAAAATGCCCGATACGAAGCTAAGGAAAAATTACGTTGCCCGAGCCTGCCTGCCTCCTTCAAACCTTCCTTCATTCAATGCTTGACAGCTTTCTTCATGCGTTCAAGGCGTGACACGTCCATTAAAAACAAAAACCCGAATCGGCGAATTGACTAAGTCCAAATACTCTTATTGTACTTCTATCAGCTCTAGGACGAGGGACTTTCTAAGCCTAAAAGGCGCTAGACGGCACTGTTGACGGCTTATTTTCTTTCAATAGGAACTCCTCGATACAAGTATACTTATGCATTTGAGTCTGTTCAGTCGTGCCTATCCCCGAGAGTCACTCCTTCACTCACTTTATTTCCTTATTTGTGTGATTATGTGACACGTCTATCTTTGAAACTATTTCCATCAGCTAAAAGACTAAGGATAAAGGTGGGGTGTAACTAAACCGGCTCGGTTCTGAGAGTACTATGACCCCGACTCTGTTTATCTATCCCTTTCCCGACTCAGTTAAGGAGGATCGCTAACCCAACTCTTTGAATCTCTGACTAAGCCTGTTCCCCGAGTACCGCTTGCTAATTACACGGCTAACGGAACTTGGTAACCGTTTCCTGCTCTATCTCACCACCCCCTATCCCTACAGGGTTTCCAGCAGACTTGCTTGACCCATTGAAATGCCAGTATAGACTTCTGGCACATGTTCGGCTAGCTAAAGGTAAGTTTCGGTTATAGGCAAAGATCCGCCAGTAGCAGTTCCTTTCCCAGTTCCCATTCAACATTCATTCAAAGTCTTCTCCCGCTTCACTGCTTTGCGGACTGCTCTTACTGCTGCTTTCTATGCTTCCTGCTTCTAACTACTTGCCTTTCCCTCACCGTCACTGCCTTCCCGTTCCTTCCTTACTGGTGGAACTGTTAGACTCGAATCGGCTTATTCAGTTTGTTATCCAGATGAGTCATCCGCTTGTCAATTCTTGGTGTAATACTCACTTGTAAATGAGTGGTGTCAGAATTTTTCACTGATCAGGTGTGATCAGTCTCATCCGTGTAAGAATTAGGAATTCCTTTTCCAACTCGTCCCGGAATGGGCGTTATGGCAAAGAACAAGAAGAAAACAAAAGGAGAAATTTGTCCAATAGTAACAAATGGTGCCTCCACAGGTTGACATCCGATCCAACCTAGTAGTAAGCAATCCGCCAAAAGCAACCAAAAGATTCCTTGGTGAATCGGGCGAAAACTTGAACTACGCACATACATACTTTTAAAAAAAGGTAAAGCCAACAGACATATAAAAACTGGTGCTATTGCGGCTACACCTCCCGATTTGTCAGGTATACTACGAAGAATGGCATGGATCGGTAGGAAATACCATTCCGGCACAATATGAGGCGGGGTGGGCATCGGATTAGCAGGTATATAATTGTCGGGATGCCCCAAAACATTAGGAGCATAAAAAATCCAAATGGAAAAAAAGATAGCAAAAGCTACCCAACCTACTAGATCCTTTACATAAAAATAAGGGTAAAAAGCAATTTTATCCATCTCTGAATGTACACCCAATGGATTATTTGATCCATATTGATGCAATGCAGCCAGATGAAGAAGACTGGCGCCTACTAAAATAAAGGGGAGTAAATGATGAAGACTAAAAAAACGATTTAAGGTGGCATTGTCCACGGAGAGAACCACCCCAAAGCCAAGTCACTATGGTATCTCCTACTACAGGTATGGCGCTAGCTAAGCTTGTAATTACTGTAGCTCCCCAAAAGCTCATCTGACCCCAAGGTAGTACGTATCCTATAAAAGCTGTCACAATCATTAATAGGAAGATTACAACTCCGAGACACCGAACAAATTCCCTAGGACTGCTATAACTCGCATGATATAGACCGCGAAAAATATGAAGGTGAACCACAATGAGAAACATACTTGCCCCATTAGCATGCATATAACGGAGCAACCAGCCCCCTTCAACATCTCTCATAATGTGTTCTACGCTGTTGAAAGCTAGATCCACATGAGGTGTGTGATGCATAGCTAAAAAAACGCCAGTCACTATCTGAATGACTAAACAAATACCAGCTAACGGACCGAACCCCCACCAATAACTAAGATTGCTCGGGGTTGGATAATCTATCAAATGCTGATTAAGTGTGGAGGATATAGGTTGTTTAAGAAGAGAGAATCGTTGGTTCCTTATAGTCATTTCTCTTTCCTATCGTGACAACTCTTGTTCCCCCACCTTTTTATTTAGCGTTCTGGGGCCCTACTTACTATATATATATAATATAGTAAGTACCCTTTCTTCCACCTCCGAAGGATGGAGGGGGTATACAGCGAAAGAAGCGTCGAAGGGGTCATCCTGTCTTACTGAAAAGTCGTCCGACTGCTCGGTGACCGAATCAGAGAGGGTTTTACCGCTTTCTCTCCAGCCCTCTCGGACTGATCATCTTGCTGGAACAAAGCAAGCTTAGGAATGAATCTAATGGTCTCTGTCCGCTTGGAAGATTTTCTTTCCTCTTCGGTGAAAGAGGGCAAAGGCGTGTGGGAGAAAGAATTAGAAATTAGAAAAGGAACGAAGTAGCTCGACCATAGGGAGAGGGTCGATGTAATTGAGAGATCGAGTGATAATGAGAGGGTTGGAATGAACTCGAGTGAGAACGAGAGGAGTGGGAGATTTCGTCCACCAAGCGGGACAGAGTGCGACCCCTAAGCAATTGAAGGTTCTCGCTCATCTCTTGGGGTCCATATCATCTGAAAACTTTTCCTGTTCCATTAGCATAGCTAAATTTGAATAGGATGACTCAGTGTCAGGAAAAGTAAGCCCCCCTTGCCTTGATTGAATTTGGCTTCGCTGCGCCCTGAATCAATCAAAAAGCTTATTGATTTGATTCATCCCATTTCATTTAGGCGAGAGGGAGGCTGTGAGTCACCTGGGCTACGGATTTGTCGGTTGGTTGATTCTTGAAAGAACCTGTTGAGAAAAAAAAAGGCCCTCGGGTCCCGACCCACAAATGAATAGGAAGCGGGGCGAGAGTCTTTCATTAAAGGGGGAAAGGGTGGGGTTTTGTTCTGGGGGGGCCGCCTTGCGCAGCTTTAGAAAGGAGAGAATTTCAGAAAGTCACTCTCTCCAACCTTTTCTATCTATCCTTAGAAGTAGGGCGAGAGAAAGTAAATATGATGTGCGTTGGTTTTTCCAACGAAACTAAGCACTTTTTTGTCTTTATCATTCGAAGGGCTCAGTCCCACACTCTGACTTCAATGATGGGAACAACCTCCGCACTCCGGCGCTCCAATGAACAACAGTTCTCCGCCTTACTATATTTAGAATAGTGGTCGATCCCTCGGGAGTTACATTCGTAACTTAATGTTCTGTTTACGCGGTGATATTCTATCTTTCCAAGATTACTACCCTGTACGTAGTCTATGTCTGGGGAGCATACTTGACAGGAGATAGACACGGGCGGTAGAGAGGTCCCCCAGCCCCGTTAGCATCTCCGATCCGAGATAAGGGATTACTCCGTTAGGTCTTTTCGGTCCGGAGCCGGCCGGTAATGGACCTACTTACCTTGCTTATGGACCAGCTGCAGAGCTAAGCCTTGTTCTATTGGTTTGGTGGTTGCTACCAAGACGATTTCTTTATGCCGGACCCGAAAAACGATACGAGAAATTCGAAAGAACTCATCTACTCCACGAGGGCGACCCGTGAAAATACATCGGTTTCTTACTCGTGCAAAGGAACTCTTTTTTGGCAACTTGGACAACTTATAACGATGTTTGTCCCGTATATCACTAGGAGGATCTTTACTAAAGGCTTTATAAAGCTTTCGCCGCGAGCAATCTACGTTTGTGATCTCGTATATTTCGCTTCTCCGACATCTTACTGACTTTCCCCCTCATCTTTTTGAAAAAAGCCGCTCCACGGTGGTAAAGTCTCATCTTGTGTGTTGGCCGAAGTGACAATAGTCACATTGAACCCTCGAATATGTTCGAGGATCTCGAAATGATCTTCCAGTTCTGGGGAGAATTCGCAAAACTCCGTTTCCATCGAGAATTGAATGGAGTTTTCCCGTATTTCGACCGGAGAATCTAAGAGAGACATTACTGTCGAGATTCTGACCGAAAAATTAGACATTCCATGCCCTCGGAGAGTGCTTTGTCGTGCTAGGTCACTGACATATCCTTTTTTGTCTTTATTTGACCCCAAGAATGGATTGGATCGAAACGACTTTCCTGTCGAACCCCTTTGTGTCTGTATGAATTTCTGACCGCACGGAATCTCCATAGCCAATTTTCCATTTTTGATTATGAAATCATAAGGTGCCTTTGGTACTACTCTTATTTCACACAATCCAGGAACTTCCATAACGTTGGCGTGATTCGGTTTGAGCAACGGATCCTGACGTGATACATCTTCGTAATGAAAATAGAGTGGAAACATGAGGTGGCTTTTACAGTATCTATAGAATAAGCACTGTGAACTATCTGCTTCAAAAAGATAGTTGTAAGAAAGAAGACTGAGGATTAGAAAATGAGATAAAAAGGACGGGCAAACAGGGCAATTGCTTCGGTTAGAGCAAATCCTAGAATGGCATAACCAAATAATTGTTTAACCAATGACGGATTCCGGAAAAGAAGAGAGAAAAAGCACCCCGAAATGCAACCCAACCTTTTTTCTCTTATATACGATACCACCAGACGCGCTCCTGAGAATTGCCTTCGTTGTGCCTGCTCTAATCTTGACTTACTATAGTACGCAATTACTAGTAAAAAAGAAAGAACTAAACCAATCCAATGTAACCTCATTTTCATTTACTATTTTTAAACCTCCGAAAGGAGCCCTCTTCCCCGCTCTCCTTTCCCCCCGGGGCCTCATCTTCTCAAAAAGAAGAAGATTACTTCGGGCTTCCTAGTTCCTTAAAAACTTTAATTTTTACATCCATTCACTATAACGAATCCAGGAGAAGCCCACCTTTATCGTTCAAAGAAGACATCATTAGCCAGGTGAAAACATTTTAAGCGCAAGCGCATTAAGAGTCACGACAATGCTCAGGGCGACTGCTCCAGCCAGGACTGTTATGGGTTTAGCGACCCTAGTTGCTTGGCTCTTCAAACCGGGAGAGAAAGTTTGTTTAGGATATTCTTTATCTCTTAAACTTGAACTGAACTCGAATGCCATGGTTGGTTGAGGGTACGGAAGGAACATATAATGAAAGCCAATCTCGAGATCAACCTTCCTAAATCGATTTAGAGACGTGGAAGGCTCACTTAATAAGGTTACTGCCCTGCCAACGGAGATCTGCTTGTCTTGTGGCCCTAACTGGAACAGAAAAGTCAGTTAAAAGAAAGGATGCCGGTTGATAGTTTAGCCTATACAGAGATGGGTAAAAAGGACCTTAAAGGAAGCTTGCTTAATCGTCCACTTGTAATTCCTCAGACAAGACAATCGATCCCTACTATAAAATCTGGAATGGAACTATACCATCTCGAAGACCATCGAATGCCCCTTTAGCCCGGGATTAAAGTAATAGCCCTTGGTTCAATCCTTTCGTTCTAGGTAGTCCCTTTATCAGTTCTCGTCCTACTCCTCTAGTGAGGGTGAAGAATAAAGTGGAAGTCTCCAAACTGTGAGTATTATTCTGGCCGCTCTTTTCTGCTCTCATTCCTGGCATTTGTCCATCAAAGAGCTTAGTCTGGGCATCAATGCACCTCTCCGCGCCTTAGCCTATCCTCGTCGCGGATTCTGATGCCTATTCAACTATATGCAACCTAAGCAGCTATTTTTGATTCAGTAGCGGCAGCAAATCCTTCTCTATTCTACGATCTGATCTTGTCTGTTGAAAATCGTCTTAAATCGGAGTTCTCCCTTATTACAGTTCCTTCTGGGCGTCTACTAGTCTCCTCGGCACCTTAATAGCTTATTCAAACAAAAGGAGAAGATGAAAAGGATGTAACGAGAAATGAGTCAAAAACAGGAAAAACCGTGCTGTATCAAAAATCTCCATCAAAAATGTAACTAACTCCATACTCCATAACAAATAGACTTTAGCGAATTGAGCATTTGACCTAGAAGAGGTATCACCTACTTCCAAAGAAAGAAGAAATGGGTTGATGGAAAAGAGAGCCTTTTTCTTCTTATTCGAGAATAGACTTTTGTTTCATCAAGTGACGAAGAATGTCAGGCTTTTCTGTACTGGACCAATCGATGATCTCACTTCTGATAGCATTCTTTTGTCTCCGACCCGGCAGAAGGTGAACTAGACGGGAATCCGTTTTGGGCGATGCGAGATACCGCCCGCTAGAAGGAAGGTGCGGAACCACATGTTATGAGAAGCACCTTAAAAATGCCATATTGTTTCAAAAATGAGAAATCGAAGAGAGAAGCTGTCGATTCTTCCGTAGGGACGTCTTTCTATGAGATTATATATGTCGAACGAAGGACCGATAAACGACCTAAAGAGAAAGGACCGGAAATCGTAGTTTTGTTTTGACTTTGCCTGGTATTGACTGATTGCGTCTTGGTTGCGGATAGAAAGATGATTCAAGTTCTCCCAAGCCAGTAGAGTAGCTTTTCCTTCTCCTTCTGATTATAGTGTTCGGGCACTTCGGAAGTCATATAAAATACCTAATTCTATTGAGCTCCTTACGGACCCTTGACTTTGTTCACATTCTGTAGCAGCTTTCTTGTGTCCCTTCAGGTCAGGAACTCCTGCAATAGGCAGCTAACCTCTATGAACTAAATCACACTACTCTCATCCCTCTCCCGAGGTAGCTACTATATGTATTCGTGCTTCTTAAGTCGATGTTGACCTGTATATAAGCCAGATGTTGAAAGGGAAGGGGAAGCTCCCCATAATATGAGTACTCTTTCAGTCAAGGCTTCGCCCCTTAGCCTTTATTATAGTATAGTTGAGTAGCTAAGAGCTTCTGGTAATTTAAAAACGTAGGGATCGAGTTGTTTTGCGTTAATGGGGCTTTGAGGGACGTCTTCTGTTTCCCTGGTCAAGCAAGCCACACCTAATCGCCCTTGATGCCATCTTGGCGGTATCGGTGTCCAGTCCCCCTTATTAGTCAAGCTTTTCAGTCAGCGAGCGCTGCTGGTAAAAGAACTTCTTAGCAAAAACGCCTGCAAGTAGGTGTATTCTGAGAACTACACGAGTTCCTTTGGCAGAAAAGCGGTAACGTCCTTCGTCCTCCACTCGCCGGAGACTGTGGGGATCCGGGATTTGAGAACACTGACTGACGGCACTCAATTGACGGGACTTCGAGGCAGATATTTGACGGTATACCTATACCGACAGAACGAAGGCACGAGCCCCTACTAATAATATAAAGGGACGGAGACCACAGCTTGATGCGAGTACGAACTGAACAATACCACAAGCCTATAAGAGAAGCGTCGAGAGCCCAGGTCAAGGAGCTCTCTCAAACAGGGAAAGGGAACTCAAAAGCCTAACGCGAGGGTTCCAAACCTCACCTCAAAACCTAGAAAGTAAAAAGCCAGAAGCCTCCTTTCTTTCAACTAATTCAAGCGATTCAGTCAATAGGAAAGTCATCTCACTGAACATTGGATTCTGCGGCACCGGTTACGAGAACAGTAAGAGCAGATTCTTTAAGAGTAAGAGTTCCTTCTGTCCCACTTGGCTCAATAGCCGGAGATGAAAGATCTTACTAGAATAATAAATTCCATCCCTCATTGACAGGAATTGCTACTTGAACTAGAAAGCACAGATCGGCTACTGTCGATAAAAAGCAGGCATTACGGACTGACTGAGAGCAGGGATAGTCTTTGAAAGCTAGGGCTTAGCACGCGCTAAAGGCTTACCTCTTCGCTGTCCTAAGGAAAAGAAAGATCTCTCTCTTTTAGAAGGTATTCCCTCTCCCCGAGGGTCAGGAGCTACCTTTATAGTTGCATAATAGGTCTTGCTTCCTTAAATGGAGTTTGCTCTCACTATGCTTTCGTGATTCCGTATAGTATGTACTTATGCAATGTGTATCATCAACAGCGCACGCTCTCTTCTCTTGCTTTAGGAAAGTGTATCACTAGGGAATTCCACTCCTAATATGTGAACTTTGCCTTTGATAGAATAGGCTGCTGAGAATCAACTGCTGGTGGAAGGTTTGATGAAGGTGAAGGAATTGGACAACTAGGCTCTTAGGGCAGCTATTGACGAACACTTTCCTGACAGCGTCCGGCTTTGCTTGATTAGGGATTAGGCTTAGGGAAGAAGAAAGAGAAGATGCGGCTGCTTGAGAAGCAAGCTGTTGGGAGTTAGGAGGAATGCGCTCTTAAAGAAATGCCACTAGTAGTCAGAAAGAGGCTTAGCAATCATTCGAAAGTAAAGGACTTATGCTTAGTTAAGACTAACTTTCTTTTATTAATCGGTAGGGAAATTCCTTTTTTCGGGAAGTCCAGACATGAATAAAGCAATGAAGGAAGCGTGGCGAATTCATTTAGATACCGAATCTACTGCCCTAGACTACACGGATCGAACGAGAAGAAAGTAGCCAATTCTCTCCCTAAAGGGAGTTGAAGTTCTCTGAGGGTTAATATAAGACCTTTTTCTAGTCTTTTTTTTAGCCAAAGTTCTCCCCGTGTAAACTCCTCGAGTAGTGAAATTGCGTAAGAGAAAGAAGCTCTTCTTTCATTGCTAGTCTGGTTTCAAAAGGAAGCAGAAGGCAACAAAGCAGGGATGCTCGGACTTCCTAGAATAGCTGATTACGTATCTCTATAATAGAATCAAAAGCAGCTAAAAACCCCTTCTCAATCCTAATAATGACGATTGAAGGGACAAGCGTCGTTTGATAGAACCAGGACTAGTTTGATCAGAAAGTGGAAATCAGGTTCCTCCCATAGACAAATTCCGTTGGTCAACAACCAACTAACTCTCTTTCGGTACACTACAATACTCCTAGAGTCTAGGAGAGGAATTAAAATAGAAGGAAGGCAAAGCAAATGAACCCAGACATCATACTAAATTATGTGATCAAATTTATCACCTCGGTACCTTGTGATGTTCCTCAAGCTGTGTGGCTTCTTGGTGTTTGGAGAGTGGCTAAAATGAGGGGAACCACTCTTGCTAATTATGAAGCAAAAGTAGTGGAATGCTTATCCGATACTCTAAAAGAGCAAATTGCGGACAAGCAATTAGCTCCTTTATTTATCAATAATAATAGAATTCTACCTCGGGGGATAACCCCTTTTGAAATAGTTGAAAGATTGGCGGAGCAAAATCTGAATTATGTTCAAAATGATCCAAATACCGTCATACATCTTTCCCAGATGCTTGAGAGTTTATCCACCCATTCTATACAAAGTCCATATTACGGACAAGCTCTCGAAATTGTGAGCTCCTTTTTATAATTATAATGGCTCTGGAGAAAATCGGCTAGAGGATTGGAAAAGAGGTGTCTATTAAGAGTTTAAACATGGTCCACCGACATATAGTCTCAGTGTTTGCTTTGCCGGCCTTTTTATTGATTTTGACGATTGGATCTCTCTATGAATTGAATGGATGTTGTGGAGCGTAAACGTAAGTACATTTAATCGAACTGGAGGATATTATCAGGATGGCTTGGCTAGCAAGTCATCCCTTATCTTTTGTAATGTAGGCTTAACTCCAAGTTCTTTCTCTTCTCTCTTTTTTAAAGTCACGATCAGTCAGCGGGAGGGTATGGTCTTTCCTTTGCCCAGAGGTGCTGGTTCGAATCCAGCTTGCCTCGCTTTTCAGGTTGGCCCTTCTACTTGACTAAGTAGTATTCCACTCGCGCAGTGGGTGTATGGGCTAGCGCATGGTGCGGTCAGCTATGATATACTCAACTTCTTCTTTAGTAGATTCACCTACAACATCTGGTGGTGCCCTCGCGGGCACGTTCCTCTCTGGGTCGGTCTGGTCTAATCGAAGTAAAACTGACTCACATGGAATACGGGGGTGAGCTTTCACCGAGCTGATCGCTTGAGTCTATAGGCTACCTCTCCTATCCGCTTCTCTACAAGGTCTACTTTCTTCTTCCTTCAGGACCGGGCCAAGCCTTTAGGTTGTTTAAGTAGGTTGGGCTAGGTTTGGTTGATCTTTTGGAGTTATCTCCAAGAAGGGTCGTCGCTCCCTTCATACGCCTTGCTGCTTTATCTAAGTGGGTTTGGGCTAGGTCGTTGCGATCCTGCCACCTCTTGGCAAAGTAGGCTGATGGGCAAGCCCCTCTTTTCGCAATGGTGTGGGGCGTCAGAGGCTGTTGCCCCGTGGCCAACTCGAAGGGGCTGAAGGATTGCTCTTGCCGGATTGAAAAGTAAGAAAGATTATCATAGTCCTCCAGAAAGGAAAGATCCTATGGTAGACACCCTTTCCTATCCCTGGTAAGATTGTTATTTAAGCTATTCAAAGTAGACATAATATTTCATAATAGGAGTTCAAAAAGAAAAGACCCTCTCTGGCCGATAGACTCTAATTGACCCCGACAGCAAAAGAAAGGGAATTTTAACTGACTGCAATCGAAGGAGACTACTATAAGTATTACCCTTGCTCTAGCCCTAGTTTTCAAAACTTGTTTGCTTTCACTCACTTGATTGATTATTTGCCCGATTCCTAGCTTACTTGAAAAAAAGAAAGACTACTGCTTGTCCTACACTGTATATTATACAAGGAGGAGAGATGAAATAACATTATAGAGAGGACTTACACACGCTATAAAAAGATATTAAAAAGCCTGTAGAACTGGCCTGTTAAGAAACTCCAATTTCAACTGCAACGGAGGCTCGCCCCGCCTAAGCATACGAGTAAATTAAATTAGCTCAACCCAGGAGAAGCTTATATAGCCCTAGCTCTAGCTTTTTTTTCTTCAACTGGAAAAAAAAAAGAATGCTTGATGAAAGACCTGCAACCTATTACCCCCAATGCCCTCAAGAGGTCTTAGGAATCGAATCTTCTGGTTTTAGCTTCACACTCCGCTGGAAGAAGGAAAGCAAGACAAGGACCAACGTCCAATAGAACCGTCGGCCTATCACTTCTAATCAATAGGAGCAGGCACTCTAACTGTCCACTGCAGCAACTTGCTCTTGGTAATCATGCTATGAGCTTGTGCTCGCTCGGGAACTGCCACTTGAAACGATTGATATCGTTGGATACCCCTGTTGCTTGCTTTTTGCTTCAAATAGAGAAAGAGTCCTTACCTTCTTTGGCAGATACTGCTTGAAAAGAGCTTGAAAACTAGCTGAATGTACTGGGCCTCAGAACCGGCTATTCCTAACTCACCTGCTGAATTGAAACAGTCTCCATCCGCTTCTACTTTCCTTTTTCATTTGAATGCGGGCTTGAAAGAGTCCTGCTTGAGATCTTGATCATGCTGCCCGAGACCCTATTGAGAAAGCACTAGCCCTATCTTCTGCTTCCTCTCTTAGTCAGGGCAATCGTTACGAGGGTCTGGAGCTCCTGAACAAAATTGAAGTGAACCAGGGATTGGGCTCTGACACTACCTCTGAAAAAGGTTTGGGCTTTGGGCACAGTAGTTATTTCATGGATCGGATATGATAGAGCCGAGGCTAAGACTCTTATATATAGATATTTGGGGCGGCTTTCACCTTCGTCAATTGGGCTAAACATGATAGTTACATTCCTTCATTAGTCAATTCGAGTGCCATAGCCCCCAAGAGGAAACAGTCATTGAAGAAAAAAGCCAATTTTATTTCCATGAAAGGAAGGGCAAAGAAGGATTTGCTTGGGTAGGGATGTGGGCATAAAGGTACGTTTAAACAACTAAGGTTTATGGGTGGAGTCCCGTCCCCATCTCTGAAGACGAGGGAAAGGTATCGAGATTTAGCGTAGAATGAAAGCGCGGGATACAACGGTAGGGCAGTACACAAGCATCAGGAGATGTGAGAGACCTCGCTTGAAGAAGCTTATTGTGTGTGAAAATCAAGTCGGGGAATCGTTGAATTGACTCAGCTGCTGAGCAAATGCTCGAAACATAGCTTAGGGAATGCCCCCACATATAAGTATAGTAGTCGTCCCTTACTCTATCGAACCAGCTATTTCACCCTTGTCCTGTCCCTGGGGGAGAAGGACCAACAACCAATGATCTTGTTCATTCATATCCACCCGTCCGCTAGCGACTACGGAGGAGCGGCATCTTTTCCTCCCCTGCCCGGGGCTCCCATCCATCACTAGCTCCATATAGTCCCCCATGGAACCATCCGATCTAGAGCGAGCCTCAAACGAGATCTTTCTTCCTTTCATCCACTCCTTAAATCCATGCATTACTCCGCTAGCCAGCTAAGCTAAAGCTAGCCTTCCACCCGGGCATTCAAAGCAATCTTCTAAACCGACTTCGCACTCTATTTTATCTCCCCCTCTCTCTCCAGCCGGGGAAGGTCAACTAATCTCGATCCAATGTTCTCCTCTCTTTCAGTCGAGTCAATTAACATCGATCCTGCACCTTATCCATTTAGCACCTTCTAACCTCAGACTCGAAGTCATCATTCTTTTTTGAAGGACGTGAGTCTTTATCGAGAGGAGAGGTTAATTGGATATAGTTCCCTACCTCAATCGCCTTCTATATCTATCTTAGTTACCCGAAAGCCTAAATACATTAGTGGATTCTGCCCCATTCCGTTCTCGAGAGGATAAAGATAGGACAGCGTCGTCGTGTACTCGGACTATTGCTTCCTAGCTCTTTTACGAACTAGTCGAAGTGATGACTTAACCGGAGCTAAGGGGCGAAGCCCTCCCCCTTTGTTAGCTTTTATAATCTCTCTAAGAATCGAGAGAAAGACTGACTTCTTTCGCGGATCCGTGCCGCTCCCGCCCCCGATTCGACTTCAACTATATCCGAAATCTGAAAATCAGACCTTGAAAGGAGCATTGTTAGGCATTCTATTTTAGTGAATGCGGCCGAGTCAAGCCAATTTCTCACCTACAAGCGCATACGACTTACTGTAGCAAAGACCAAAGACATAGATCCCGCTATGGAAGTTCCAGTAGCTACTGCTGCTGGAGAAGCACTCATTTCCCAGTTTTGAAGGTCTCCCTCATTAAAGAACCTATTCTTTACTTGAAAATGGAGTAAAGTTCGGAGAAGAAATCTTGCTTTTAGCTGTTAAATGTAGCTCTTATGTTAGCGGATGTTTAAGAGTTATAGGGTGGTCCTTATGTAACTGAAAGAGACGTGAAGGTGACGGCTGTTAGAGTATTATAGGATGGTCCTTTTGTAACTGAAAGAGAGATTCCATCTCTCTTTCAAAAGAGGGAAAGAGAATGAACTAGAACAAAGCAGATTTTATTCATTCCAGCACTACAAGCATTTTGTTACATGGGAGTACATCCAATAGGAAGCTTACACACATATAGACCAGCCACACAACTAAACTAAACACAAGATTACAACATAGTTAACAAACAACACAACATATTAAGTTAAAAGCAAAAACAACGGACTCTTAGTTGTTTCCGCCTTGTCCCCCGCGGATGCTGGAGGCCGCCCCTGACAATCAGAAATTGCCGTTCTCGGATGAGGGTTCTCCTCCGTTCTTCCCAGAGTTTGGATGTCGTTCTGGAGCTGTTGTATTCTTTGTTCCACCTGCTCCGGATCGGCAGCAGGCACGTGCTCTAAAAAGGCGGCCAGAGTTTGCCGCCATTCGCGCTGAGCATTTTCAATATTTTGAATGACTTGATTAAATTGGGCAAGTCTTTCAGTGGTAACTGCTGGATCCATATCTATCTTCCTTTGCTTTGCCAAATAGAGAAAGAAGCCGCTATTTATAGACGTTGGAACCTCTAAGCGAAAAAACAAGAGTCCTTCGTTTTTCGCGGGTATCGCCACGTGGCTTAATCCCGATCACTCCTTCAGGAATAGGACACAATGATAGAGCGCACATCAGAGAAGAGGAGTACCCCCCCTTTATCTTTATAAACAAGGCCCTCCGCGTCCTTTCTAATAGATGGAGCAATCGTCACTCGACAGCTCGAAAGCGGATCAGTACAAAACCATTTGATTTGTACTCGTTTACGTACCCAAGCGTGCTTCTTACTACTCCTCGTTCACTGGCTTCTACTTGTCTTTTACTGGCTTATTTGTACCCAGAAAGATGGTGGAACTCCCCTCGGCCAATGGTCACTCGACAGCAGCTCCGTCCTTGCTTAGGCGATCGAAGTGAGGCCGAACCACTA
>CANTUT010000253.1:537500-707500 GCA_947687605.1 Reutealis trisperma | reverse complement strand
AGAAAAGACTTAATTTTCCTAAGTCGATCTAATTTCCACAGTTGCTTCCACTCTCCTGGTACTTGCAATGTGTTATCTAATTGCAAAGCATCCATTGCCATATGATTCCTAGATTTCATTGAATAACAACCATTTTTCTTGAAATACCATACCATTTGATCTTCCAAACAATGCAGGCTTAGCAGTAAATCTAGAATTGCAAAGCTATCACGTTGACAAAATAAATCTTAAACCAACTCCACATCCCATTCTTGGAATCCTATAATCATGAGATCATTAACAATAATATCAGCAAGTTCATTAACAATTGAAGTCTCAACTTCAAGATTGTTAGCATCCCGTAGCCAGGATCTGTCCATACACAGATTTATCTTCCATCACTTCAAGCACAACCCAAGAATGCCACATGCTTTTCCATGTAAAGCTGGGGTTATAATCCACTTGAGCTGATAAAAAATTCCCTCTTGGATAATATCTAACTTTTAGAATCTGTGAAACTAGAGCATTGGGTAAGAGAGAAGTCTCCACCCCTGTTTCCCAGGCATGACAAGTTTAAATCCTTGGAGATTAAAGAAGCCCATTTTCCCAAATTCCTTTTGAACATAAAGTCTATCCCATCTATACTTATTGATACCCCTACCACCATCTTTCTTCGAACCCATCATGAGTTGTATCTCATCTCCCAGCAATTAGGCAATAAAAACGTACTCATACAGTACATGGGGAGAGATTGAGCTATGGTCTTAATTAAAACTTTATGGCCAGCCTATAAGATATGCTCTTACAATCTCTTCCACACTCTCTCTTTTAGATAATTAAATACCACCTTCTTTTTTCTACTAATTAAAGAAGGTAACCTTAAATATATGGCCGTGTTGAGAAGGTTTGAGACCCCAAGAATTGAGGACAGATCAACTTGTGCTTGCTAAAAAATATTTAGGTTGGAAAACACCCTTGATTTAGTAAAATTGATAGCCTGCCCTGATGCCTTCTCATAATCTAGTAATAAACCCTTAACTGCTTCACATTTAAGGGGATTAGTCTTGAAGAAAAAGAAAGAATCATCTACGAAAAGCAAACTGGAGATAATTGGAGCACCATGGCTTATTTTACACCCATGAATAATTCCATTCCTAATAGCTTGTTGAAATAGAGTGGAGAGGCCATCTGCACATAGAATGTATAAACATGGGGACAATGGGTCCCCTTGGTGAAGACCTCTACCCAGAGTAGTTGGCCCTACCTCTATACCATTCAGAGCCACTGTATATGATACTGTAGTAACACACAACATCACCATAGCAACCCACATAGAAGAGGATCCCAGCTTCAACATTATCTTCTTTAGAAAACCCCAATCGATTCTATCATAAGTCTTGCTCACAAAGCCACTTCTCCCTATTTCCCCTTATTTGTCTTCATATAATGGATTACTTCAAAAGTAATTAGCATGTTGTTAGTTATCATTCTACCTGGTATGAATGCTGATTGAAATTCAGAGATCAGGAAGAATTCTCTTGAGTCTATTAGCCGGGACCTTGGAGAGTATTTTATAAATCACGTTGCATAAAGAAATAGGTCATATAACCTTCATGGATGATGGGGACTCGCACTTGGAGATCAATACAATTGTGGTTTCATTTAGAGAAGCAGGAAATTCCTTTTGATTCAACCAATACACATATGCAGTATGAATGTCATAACCTAGTAATGGTTAAAACTTTTGGAAAAATGTTGGATTTAGTCCATCTAGTCCTGGTGCTTTGTTGAAATGCATGTAGAATACTGGACTTTTGAACTCCTCTATAAATGGTGCAAGTGATATTTCATTATTAGCATTTGAAACTCTGGACACTGTAGTATTCAAGATAGGCTCATATTAACCCGAACATGCAAGAAAAAGATTTTGAAAATAATCCTTAGCCACATGACACATCTCGTCCACATATTCATGCCAAATTATAAGATTTTCTTGGAGCTTATGGATATGATTATTCCTTTTCCTAGTAGAAGTTGTAACATAGAAATATTTGGCATTTGAGTCTCCTTGCAGTCAAAATGTTAGCTCTCTATTTCCAATAAGTTTCCTCTTGGAACAATAGATTAGTTAATTCAATTTTTCACTGCTTTAACAATTCAATTGACTGCCCATCAGTTTTATCTTTGAGCTTCTCCAAATCAGATTTGTAATTTTCAATTTTCCCATTAAAATGCCTTGCTAATTCCTTTCCCCGCACAACAAGTTCATGGGAATATGAATCTAGCCTATTCAACACCTTTAGCAAACTCCAATCATCTCAACTTTGCTTCACGATTTCATCTAAGGTTGGTTCTAAGAGCCACCCGTTCTCAAATAAAAAATGATAATTTCTGTTGCGGAAATTGACACCAGATTAGAGCAAAACCGCAGTTAATAAATTGAGAAGATTATTTTAACACACATATTTTACGTGAAAAACTCTTAAACAAATTAGGGTGAAAACCACGTGCAAAAATAGAAGAATTTCATTATAAGAAATAATAAGAGTTACAACGTTCTCTTTAAATCACAAGAAGATAACAATAATAATCTCTCTTGAAAATAGGAGAAATACGTACTAAATAATTTAACTCTCTAATTTTTCTCTGAATACTTGAGATTTTGGGATGAATGAATACGGGGGAGAGGGAGCTTTTATATAGGCTCCCAACCAAATGGAACACAACTTGCAAAATGCAAGTTGTGTTTTATTTGTCAAAAATGGACCAATTGTCAAATATGGAGGATTACTACATCAACAATTGTGAGCACCGCCATTAATTGTGGGCACCCCCATTTGATTATTCAACAATTTCACCAGCCAACTATATGAGGAGATGTCTCAATAAAAAGTAAGGAATGGTATGATACCACTATAATCAAGTTTAAAAATCTTGCATTAGGAAAAAGAGATAGCCAAGAGCTAGACATAAATTGCTGCCAATATGTTCCTCTACCCAATTAGGTGATTCGCTGCCTCTCTCCCAAGTATAAGGATACCCAGCAAGAGGTAAGTCATGAAGTCCACACAAAGATACAACACCACAAAGCACATTAAACAACCATTGAGGGTGCTTAACACAACCCAATTTATCATTTTCATTGAGCATATCATTATGATTGCCCACACAACACCACAGGAGATTAGAATTAGTGCACAATCTTCACAAGAAATTCAAGAATCACGATAACAGTGCAGTTTAGGAAACCCATAGAAGCTAATTAGTCTCCAATCACAATTCTCGCCATCATGAATCATCAAGTCAATATGATTTCTTGAAAGCCCCTTATAGATCATAAAGAGGATTCATTCCAAATAACAGTAATACCTCCCCTATGCCCTTCTTTATTCACAGCAATGCATAATTCAAAACCCACTTTAATTCTAATTTCTTTAATTTTTGTAATATTAACAAGAATTTTAAATAGAAAGACAACTTGAGGTTTGGGAGATTTGATAAACTCTCACAATGCAAGAACTGCTCGAGGGTTGCCTAAACCTTGACAGTTTTAGCTGATGCAAATCAACGGCTTTAGTAGTCCTGGAGCCCAGGTCCTGCCAAAAAAAACAAAAGGCCCTTTTGTGGTAGTTTCATTAGTGTTGTGGATCAGTTCCTCCACCTGTTGACTAGTATCAAGAGCCATATTATTAGTTTAGGCTTTAGAACATGGGCCTTTTCTACACCTCTTCCTTGCCTCAAGCAACTCTAGCCCATCATCCTCCATCTCAATAGATTTATTACTTGCCGCTTATATAGTCTTAGATACCATAATCTCCTTGCCCTCACATTGCACTAATTTAGTAGTATAATCAGTACCATTACCTTTCACAGTGTTGTGGAATTCAAGTTAATTTCCACCAATAATAACAAAATTCACTTTGAGAACTATTATCCAGGTGACTAGAGTGTAAACGATTGAACTAAGAATCACCCAAAGGAAAAATTCCCAGGCAAGTGGTGAGGTCACAACGGTCCAACTTAAAAACCACTTTCCTATACAGAATTTAACCAATACAAGTAATTTTAATAGCACAATAATTCACTACAACTATACCCGACAATAGCTATTAAATAAACACAAAATAACATAAAGAGAACACCAGAATTTTAACAAAGTTCGGCTAATTTTGCCTATGTCCTCGGACACTACCAAAATAATATTTCACTAACTTGAAGAAATATTGCAAAAGAGAGAGAGAAGAAAACAAAGTCAAACAAGAGAGAAGAATTGTGTTTTGGGATGGAAAACTAAAGCCAAATTTATAGCCAAAAATTTCACTCAATTCTCCCTTAACTTTCGATGAGGGATTTGCTCACATAACCAAAAGTCATCCAATTTGGCTAATAAGCCATTAAAGTCAACAAATCTCCACCTTGGCGAATTCCAAATTCTTCAATCTCTTACAAACTGCTACCTTCAGTAGTGTCTACAACTCTCAATTTTTAAATTTTAACAATATTGATCAAGTCCAAACAATGTTGAAACTTGACTGCAGTCACCACTTTTGTCATCATATCAGCAGGATTCTCCGTGGCCTGAATTTTCTGTATTATGACTCCACCTTCTTCTAGAATCTCTTGTACAAAGTGATATCGGACATCTATGTGCTTCATTCTTGCATGATAAATATGGTTCTTTGCTAAGTGAATAGCACTTTGACTATCACAATGCACTTTGATGTGCTTTTGTTCTATTCCCAGTTCACCAAGCAACCCTTGAAGCCAAATTGCCTCTTTCATAGCTTCTGTAACTACCATATACTCTGCCTCTGTAGTAGACAAAGCCACTGTTGACTGTAAAGTAGACTTCCAACTAACTGGTGCTTTTGCAAAAGTAAACATATAACCAGTAGTTGATTGACGCTTGTCCAAATCACCTGCATAGTCAGAATCACAATACCCAACTACACACTGACCTTCTTGTTTGTCCTGCTGAAATACCAAACCAACATCTACGGTGTTCATAATATACCGTAGAATCCATTTCACAGCTTGCCAATGCTCCTTTCCAGGATCATGCATATACCTGGCTACAACCCCACCTGCTTATGAAATATCGGGCCTCATACACACCATTGCATACATCAAGCTACCAACAGCACTTGTATACGGTACTTTTGACATGTATTCTCGTTCTGCATCATTCTTTGGTGACATGGATGCACTAAGCTTGAAATGAGGAGCAAGTGGTGTACTAACTGGTTTTGACTTCTCATTCATGCCAAAACGTTTTAGTACCTTCCTCAAATATTCTTTCTGAGACAAACAAAGCCTCCCCAATTTCCTATCTCTTGAAATCTCCATGCCGAGAATCTTCTTTGCTTCACTAAGATCCTTCATCTCAAACTCCCTGTTCAATTGAGTCTTTAATTTCTTAATTTCTGTCTGACTCCTGGAAGCTATCAACATATCATCAACATAAAGAAGAAGATATATATAGGATCCCTCTTGTAGCTTGCGTAAGTACACACAATGATCATATTTGCTTCTTGTATACTTCTGCCTTATCATAAACTTATCAAATCGCTTGTACCACTGCCTTGGAGATTGCTTCAATCCATACAGCGATTTTTTCAATTTGCATACCATCTTTTCTTTTCCAACAACTTTGAATCCCTCTGGCTGAGTCATGTAGATTTCCTCATCCAAGTCTCCATGAAAAAATGCAGTTTTTACATCTATATGAACTAGTTCCAAATCCAACTGTGCTACCAAAGCCAACAAGATTCTGATGGAGGAATGCTTTACAACTGGAGAAAATACTTCATTATAATCAACTCCCTCCATCTGACCGTAGCCTTTAGCCACCAATCTTGCTTTGTAGCGAACACTATTCTTGTCAGGAAATCCATCTTTCTTTACATATATCCATTTCCACCCAATTGCCTTCTTTCCCTTCGGAAGACTAGCTAGTTTCCATGTCTGATTCTTTTAAAGAGACTGCATTTCTTCATTCATAGCAATCCTCCACTTTTTCTGTTCTAAACTTTGAACTGCTTCATTAAATGTGGTAGGAACATCATCAATTACAATTGGTGATGCAAAAGAGACTATATCAGCATAACGAGCAGGTTGTCTAATGGTCCTCTTTCCCTTTCTTAGTGCAATTAATTCATGTTGCTGTGGAGGTTCTTGGGTCTGAACCTCTTCTTCATTTGACTCTTCTTCTACCAAAAGAGAGTCATCATTAGTTTTTTTGTTGGCTGGGAAAAATCTGTTACCATCAAACTCCACCTGTTTGGAAGTACCCTCCACCTGCTGTGGAGTACTATCTGTCTATTCTTCAGTTACTTGTCTCAACATGGTAGATTCATTAAAAGTAACATCCCTGCTGAAAATTACTTTCTTTGTCTCTGGACACCAAAGACGATAGCCTTTTACACCAGAGGTGATCCCCATGAAGATTGCCTTCTTTGCTCTTGGATCCAGCTTTGACTCCTTAACATGATAATATGCAGTGGAACCAAACACATGTAATGAATCATAATCTATAGCAGGTTTTCCAAACCATTTCTCCAATGGTGTCTTACCACTAATAGCAGTCGATGGTAAATGGTTGACAAGGTGACAAGCATATACCAAAGCCTCAGCCCAAAATTCTTTGCCCAACCCAGCATTGGACAACATACATCGAACCTTCTCCAGCAATGTCCAGTTCATATGCTCAGCCACCCTATTCTGTTGTGGTGTATTTCTAACGGTGAAATGCCTGACAATACCTTCATCTTCACAGACTTTCAAGAAAGGATCATTTTTGAACTCTACACCATTGTCTGTACGAAGACGTTTGACTTTTCTACCTGTTTGAGTCTCTATCATCTTTTTCCATTTAAGGAAAATTCCCAACACCTCATCCTTCATCTTCATCGTATACACCCAAAATCTTCGGGAAAAATCATCAACAAAGGTAACATAATAGTGTTTTCCTCCCAAAGAAGTTGTCTTGGAAGGCCCCCATACATCTGAATGAACATAATCCAAAATACCCTCAGTATCATGGATTGCTGTTCCAAATTTCACCCTTGTCTTCTTCCCTTTGATGCAATGCTCACAAAAATTCAATTTGCAAGCCCGTGCTCCTTTCAATAATCCTTGATCTATTAGTAATTTAAAGGATTTTTCTCCAGCATGCCCCAAACGCATATGCCATAACTTGGTTACTTTTGACTCCTGATCATTAGTAGAAGCTGTTACTGCTGCTGTCCCAACAATTGTACTACCCAAAAAGTAATACACATTGTTTCTTTTTCGAATTTCCTTCATTGTCACAAGTGCTCCAGAGATAATCCTCATTATCCCATCCTTAGCTCTTACTTCTAAACCTTTTGACTCTAAGGTTCCCACAGAGATGAGATTTCTCATTAAATCCAGCACATAATGAACACCTGTTAAGGTTCTGATTAACCCATCCTGATTTCTCAAGCGAATTGAACCAATCCCATATGTGTCAAGAGGGGAATTATTTGCTGTGTAGATAACTCCACCTTTTAGTTCTTTAAAATCAAAGAACCATTCTCTATTTGGGGTCATATGGTGGCTGCAAGCTAAATCTAGCAACCATGAGCTAGAACTACTGGTTGATGGTGTAGCAGCACATGAGAAGTCTGAATCTGCTTCATCATACTCAGCTACATTTGACTTTGAGACAGCCTTTCCCTTTTCAAGCTTGCCTCTATTCTTTAGCTTGGGACAATCTTTCTTCCAGTGCCCCTTTCCTCGACAAAAGGCACATTCATCTTTACTCATTCTAGATTTTGACTTTGATCTCCCTCTCCTTCCTTTATTCTGGCTCTGTGAACAGCCTCTAACAACAAGAGCTTCAGCTTCTATACTTGTATTTTCTTGCTTTTCTTTCTTTCTCAATTCATAACTATACAAGGTAGCAGTTACTTCACTGAGAGACACAGCAACCTTCCCATGAAGTAGAGTAGTTTCAAGGTACTCAAACTCATCAGGAAGCGATCCCACCAACATCAGAGCCAGATCTTCATCATTAAAAGTCACATCCATATTCATCAAATCAGTCACCAGCTGATTAAAGCTGGTAATGTGATCATTCATAGTGGTACTGAGTACATAATTGAAGCAGAACAGTCTCTTCTTCACATAGAGCTTGTTCTGACTACTTTTCTTCAAAAACTTCTCCTCTAGTGCCTTCCATAATTTATTTGCAGAAGTTTCTTTCGAAAATGCATAATTCTGCTCTCTAAAAAGACACGATCGAATTGTACCACATGTCAATCTATTAATAGTCTTCCATTCTTTCTCCTCAACTTCCTCTGGTTTCTCTTCTTCAATGGCAATATCTAGACCTTGCTGAAAAAGAGCATCTAGAACCTCACTTTGCCACATGCCGAAATGACCAGTGCCATAAAAAATCTCCACTGCAAATCTGGCATTGGTTGCAGTAGTTCTTGCCAAAATTGACGATGATGAAGATGTGGATGATTTTGTATTGTTTGCCATTTCTGCTGTAAATTTTATTTAATAGCTGTCAATGCGGAATGCCAATTAGCCTAAGGAAATTTTTTCTGATGTAGAAGATCAGCCTAAGCCGCAACCACAGAGCATACTAAAATAAACCAAGAGTTCTGATACCAATTGTTGTGGAATTCGGGTTAATTTCCACCAATAACAACAAAATTCACCTTGAAAACTATTATTCAGGTGACTAGAGTGTAAACGATTAAACTAAAAATCACCCAAAGGAAAAATTCCCAGGTAAGTGGTGAGGTCACAACGGTCCAACTTAAAAACCACTTTCCTAAATAGAATTTAACCAATACAAGTAATTTTAATAGCACAATAATTCACTACAACTATACCCGACAATAGCTATTAAATAAACACAAAATAACATAAAGAGAACACCAGAATTTTAACGAGGTTCGGCTAATTTTGCCTACGTCCTCGGACACTACCAAAATAATATTTCACTAACTTAAAGAAATATTACAAAAGAGAGAGAGAGAAGAAAACAAAGTCAAACAAGAGAGAAAACTTGTGTTTTGGGATGGTTTAACAAAGAAAACTAAAGCCAAATTTATAGCCAAAAATTTCACTCAATTCTCCCTTAACTTTCGATGAAGGATTTGCTCACATAACCAAAAGTCATCCAATTTGGCTAATGAGCCATTAAAGTCAACACACAGGTTGTCCACAATTTCTTTCCATAATAAAGACTGAGTTGACTAGTCTCAAGTCATAAAACTCATCACTATCACTATCTACGTTCCCCACCTTCTAAGTAGCACTATTATACAAACATTAATCCACTCCTTGGGTTGATCCACAATGCTGTAGGGCTCAAAGCCATTGTCCCCACTCTCATTTGAGCTCAGATTCAGGAACGGAGAATATTTGATCACAAAAACTGTCTGAATATCCTAGGCCACCACATATGAAGCAAAAAATGCTGAGTTTTTGATAATTGAAGTTGATAAAGAACGCATCAGCTTTAGGTATCTTAATCTTCTTTCCGCCTAATAGGGTTGACGATAATCTTCTTTCCGCCTAATAAGGTTGATGAACATCTAAGGTAATAAGCAGACACATATAATCCCTCCAAAGACCAGTATTATTATTCATATCATACTCAACAAAAGTTTCCACAAAATTGCCAACCGACTCCACCGTATACCTAATTGGTAGGTCATAGACTTGGATCCAAAAATCCATATGAAACAGAAGAACTCTTTTAGGAGATTCCCCTGGTTTGAGTCTATGAAGGATTAACAAGTGGATATCATAGGTCCAACCGACTAACTAGACATAAATCATAGTTTCTTATTTGGACAATCTTAGTATCTACATCCAGGCACAACTCCTCCACCTTTTTCTTTGATAGATTTTCTAAAGGCACTTCCATGCTCTACAGCCGCAAAAGCAATCACACAATACAACCCAACATTGCAAATTTCTCAAGCAAGGAGAGGAACTCTAAAACTCTGAAACATGGAGAGAGAAAAACTTGATTAGGGATTAAAACAAATTAACAATGATTATTTAGTGAATAAAAAAAAATTCAAGACTTAAGAACTTCATTTACATCGATAGTGGGAAGTTGAAAAACAATGATAGGTATGATAGATAATTTTTCATTTAAAATTTGACTAAATAATTATAATTGCAGCTAATTTTTAAAATTAAAATAAAGTATTAATTATTATATTTAAAAACTTTATTTGAGAATAATTTTAATTTAAAAATAGATTTTGTCATTCAGTCAAAAAATTATAATTTTATAATTAATGACTCAAATGTTAAATTGTTAAAAAAT
The DNA here is from genome assembly GCA_947687605.1 of Reutealis trisperma. Lineage (NCBI taxonomy): Eukaryota > Viridiplantae > Streptophyta > Magnoliopsida > Malpighiales > Euphorbiaceae > Reutealis > Reutealis trisperma. The sequence goes on along the minus strand of CANTUT010000253.1, from coordinate 697,200 downwards.
TTAAGGGACAAAAATTATTAATTTTAAAACAATAAAAACTAAAATTTGAGAAGAATTTGAAAAGGGATAAATTAAATGCTTCTATAAACAATATGATATACCTTCTCAGTTAGAACTTAGAATGATTCAACTATGGTAAATATTATTAAAAAAGTTCAACCATGGTAAATATTATTAAAAAAGTCTTTGAGCACATATAATTGAGATTTCAAGGAAAAATTAGTCACCGTTAATTCGTAATTATGAATTAAATATTTTAAAAGAGATAATAAAAATGTGAGAAGAATTTGGAAGAGTGAGAATAATTGTAATGATCCAAATTTAAATTTTAAAATCATAAATTTTATAAGAAAATATATTTATTTAATTATAGTTTTATTATTACATTTTTAATATATACAATATTGGAGCTAAGAAAAAGTAGTCTGATCCCTAGGAACTCTCGCATGTGAACAATAGCAAAGCATGACTCTCTGCTTAAGGGCTTATAGGGATGGTGGTGTTGTCATGAGTGCTCTGATAGGTACCCTTTGTTGCCACCTTGAAAAGGGATGACAGTAATATCCCATCGTTTCATGAAGGAGGACAATGGTAGGAATCCTGCTCTCTTGATATACTTGGTATTAAAGCAACTTTTGATTTTTGTCACATGCGGAGTATAAGATTTCTATTTGTTTTCTTGAGTTTCTCTTGCCTCCAATTCAGCATTAACATTATATTATGATTAGTTACTATCATTATTTATGTTTGTGTTTATGTGTTATATGCTTTGTATGGTATGATGGACTCGACGACTATTTTCAGACTTTGTAAACCCTTAATTTTGCACCTTTCAGTCATATGAACCCTAAAAGCACTTAGGCTCGGTAAACAAACTTTCAAAAGTCAAAAACTCTCAAAATGGAGAAATCAAAATATTTCTTTTTGACATATTTCTTTTTGACATTGGAATCCTTTCAAATCATCTAGAACTAAGTAATGAATACAATGCAACTGGAATCGTGTAAAATGGACAAGAAACGAGAAAGAACGGGCGAAAATGGCAAAATGGGCCAAAACAGGCCCATTGTCACAAAGGCCTCTATGGAACCACAAAGGCCTATACGGCAATGCCATAAAGCACTATGCAACACCACAAATGTCTTTGCGGCAACTCCGTTGAAAAACTGATTTTTGGCAATCCCACATTGGAATTTCAGTATTTTCCCCCTCCAATCCTCCTCCTATATATAGAGGGCCTCCCTACACTTCAAAAAATCAACTTCTAGAGCTTGAAAAGCAATAATTTCAAGCAAACCACTTTGCATTTTCTCCTTACTTCACAAAGCAAGTTAGGGGGTTTCTCCTTGATTCCTACCCGACTAGTTTAAGACTTTCCGCTGCCCGACTATCTGAGGCAAGTCTCTTGCCCAAGGCTCGTGTTCACCGCCCAAAGCTAGCTGCTACCTGCCTCCTAAGGTTAGTTGCCGCCCACCGTCTAAGGCTATCCGTCGCCTACCATCCAAAGCCAGCCGTTGCCTGCCATCCAAAGCCAATAGCCGCCTACATTCTGAAGTCAGCTGTCGCCTGCCGTTTGCCATCTAAGCTAACCACCGCTCGCTATTCGAAGCCAACTATCACCCGTCGTCTGAGGTAAGCTCCCTTTTCCTTTAATTTTTTGTTGTCTAAATTTCCTTGCCTCTTTTAGTTAGTTAATTAAATTGATTCAACTAAGTTGCTAGCTAATCAACTCGGTAATCAATTAAATTAATTAATTAACTCAACCCTCTTTAATCAATCAATCAAAACATGATAAAGTGGCTAGGCTAAACTAATTCCTTCACAAGAAGAGAGAACTGTGTGGGTTCTGATTCCCATTCAAAGGGATACATAGGCATGCTTGGTTCAGGCATCGAATCCAATTAAAATTAATCAACTATCCCCCTATCACCTTCTTCACTTACTTTTATGTTTGTTTCTTTGCTTTATTATTAGGATTAGTTTGGGGAATATGTGACTTCCCTAGAACCCATAAAGACTAGAGTAGGTATCCCTTATATTTGGGATTTTATTTGTAATGTTACCTTTCTTTTGGACTATTACTTATATTTATTATATGGAGTCAATGATCATGCATATTATAAATTATTCATGTATTTTAAATTATTCATGAAATATATTTTAAGTCACCTTTATATTATTTGGCCTAACTTATTTTGTTAAATTAAACCGAAAACCTAATCCCCAAATCCTCTTTAGTTTCGAGGCTAGTGATCTTTTTCCTTTAGGTAATAATTAGAGTCAAACGGGTTTTTTTTCCTTATATTTTCCCAAATAAAAATAAATTAAGATAGCGACGCTAAGAAATAATTTTTAAACCTATCAAATATAAGCCCAAGGGCTTCCTTGTGAGTTCTTTCCTAAATGAGCATTTCGATTCCCTTTTGCGAATCGAACAGGTACTCGGGCAAGGCCTCACAGACTTGTGGTTTACAATAAAAGGATACATGATGCTAGTGATAATTCTTCAGCAATGAAGATCCTTTTGAACACATAAAGTGCAATCCGAGTGTAAAAGGATAAGAACCTTCTTGAAGTGGAAGATATCAAGACTATGCTAATTCTTATTTTTTAGAATCCATGAGGACCTTGATCTATTAAGGATTTACAATAATTAAACTGTGATTTTTATAAATGCCTTTGGAATTAAATGCTATACTTTTGATTTGATTAAGTAAGTGAGTTTTAACTAATAAATGATTTTTAAATGTGTTTTTTTAAGTAGTTTTGGAAAGCTTATTATTTTGAAACTTCGTACTTGTGTCTTGCATATCAGTCTGCATTTGCATTGGGTTCTGCACAGAGTCAAACATCATTGGTCATGCATCATAAGTTTTATAGCACATTGCATTAAGATTACATATTGGTTTGTCAATTTAGAAACAGTACTCGACTTCCAAAACAAAAAGAAAAATATTTCACTATAAGAAACTGATCTACTACCGACAGACAAAACCGTCGATAATATACGAAAATTCATTGGTAAATAAAATTATCGACGAATTAGAGATAGAACATATTTGTTTGGAAAACCATTATCTGTCAGTAGTTATTGACAAATTTCTGCATCCATTGGTAAATTTACAGAAGACAAAGTCATCAACACCCGTCGCTAATAGATAGTGATAACATAATTCGCTTCCGTTGGTAACCATCGGTAAAGCAAAATAAAAAATTGATTTAAATAACTACTAATGATTGGTAAAATAACTTTTAAAAATAATTAAATAATTTCTATCCATCAATAACCATCATTAAATAGAAAAAATTATTAAATATAATATGTCTGTCGATAATTATGTAAAATTTTTTCCAAATTTAATATTTATTTTAATACATAAAAATTTATTGTTTTATTAACATGCAATATAAAATTAATGAAACATAAAATTAAATATTATGCAATTTATAATAAAATTAATAATATAATATAATAAAAAATGTACAAAATCTATAATAAAATTGTATTAATAGCAAAAAAAACTGTACTAATATCCAAAAAAAAATGCTATTTATTAAGATGCTTTGCATCATCATCATCATCCGAACTAGCCGGATCTCTAATATATTCGTTAACAGCAGTAATATCATCAGTATGATGAGAAGACACCTATGGAGAAGCAGCAGGACACTGGAATTGAAAAGCAAGAGCCTAGAACTGAGGAACAAGTGCCCTAGGACCCATATGATAACTAATGCATGTACTGCTGCATATGCTACTGCACGTGATACTACACCTGCTTCTACACTTGCTACTCCTTATCTGCAACTTACCTATCTATCTCCTGCTGTATCTACTCAGATATAGGCGGTGGTGGAGCAGAGAAGGAACTAGCCCTAGGATGTTTGTAGAATACTTGAGCAACCGAACCCATCCCATAGCTTGACCCTTCTCCTGACCCTTGACTGCCCTGAAATATAACTCGATCTCATCTAGTGGACTAGGCTTAGTGGATCCCAATGCACCAAATTGGAAATTGTCATAAATTAATTAAGACATTTTTCAATATGCACTAAGAGAAAAAGTAAGAGGACTGAAATTCCAAACATAAGTATGAAATAAAATAGTCAAAGCAAGTTGCACAGATAATAAAGTTTCTAAACTATTTACTTTAGATAATTCAATGTCCTCTCATCATCCAATAAGAAGGACATCAAATGGGTTTTATGGTTAAGCCTAAACATATTAGTCATTTTTACTTAACTGTATTTTTCGGCTTTTGATTGTTAAAGTCCAAAAATACAGTTAAAATCAATTATTTTAACAAAACTTTCTATTTTAGAGTACATACATGTTATAACTCAACACACAAAAAAATAACATCACAAAAATAATATAATAAAATGCGAGATCTTATGCACACATTTCGCTAAATTTAAATTTTTTTAATTCTAATCATATTGCAATTTTAACTTATATTTAAATTTTATTTTACAGTCTATTTTTTCTTAATAGGATATTTTTCCTATTTTTTTGGTATTTTATGAAATGCATATTAGATTTCTATTTTTATGACATATTTATATTTTATGATTATTTTTATAAATTTTATTTTAAATTCTAATATTTATCCTAATAGGATATTTTTTCTATTTTTTTGGTATACTATGAAATGCATAATAGATTTCAATTTTTATGGCATGTTATTATTTTATTATTATTTATATATTTTTTATTTTAAATTATCTTTTTACTCTTATTTGTATATTTTCCTTTTTTTTTTTAGTATTTTATAAAATGCATTATTTATATTTTGTATTTTTTAGGCATATTTAAATTTTATGGTTTAAACATATTTTTTAGTTTGAAACCACATAGATTATAGATTATAACTTTGTCTTCTACTTTTTTTTTTCTTTTTTTTTTTTCTTTTATGGTTATTTTTTTTCATATTATTATTTTTTATTTTTTCATATTATTAGTTTCGTTTATCCTAATTTTCCAGTTTTACTTTACTTTTTCATTTTATATATTTTTACATTTTAAATTCTAAATTACATTATGAAAATTAAACCTAGACTTATAAATTAATTCAATATGCAACATTTGCTAACTTAAACATACAAATAATATACATTAATTCAATATACATACCAAGTACAAAATAATTTAGATTGTAATTATACAATAATTCAAAATATTTATCATCCATGCATATGATTTTAAACTATAACTTTTTTTATAATTAATCTACCTATCTCTTGTAGCACAATTTATAAATAAAAATGAAGTGAAAATAGGGGCCACGTAACTGAAATTACAAAAATTAAATAATTTATCAACCACCAAGCAAATAATATTCAAATAAAAATTGATAAGACAAATTGAGTAATGTGTGTCAAATTTAAAACATACATTAGAAATTCCTTTTAATAAACAAATTGGTGACAATATATTATTAATTATTCAAAATGACAAATAATCAACCAAAATTTAGCAAATTAACACAAAATTAAAAATTACGAAAATTACACAAAATTAACACAAATTAATATAACTATTTAAACAAATTAATAAATTAACACAAATTAATATAACAATTTAAATAAATTTTAAGATAACAATTTAACATTAAAAAACAAAATTTATTAAACAAAATTCACATTACAAATTCACAAATTACAAAAAATTAACACAAATTAAATAACAATTCAACATTGAAAAAAATTACACAAATAAACAAAATAAACAAATTACAAATAACAACTTAACATTACACAAAATTACAAAAATTAACAAATAAAACAAATTATATACAAAAATTTACAAATTACACAAATAACAAATTAAACATGCCACATTTATCAAAAATAAAATCAAAAGGCATTATATAAAAAAAATGACAAATAATTAATATATATACCAATTTAACATTATATAAAAAAAATAAAAAACGAAAAAAAAATTACCTGAATTGATGAATGGCGGCAGACGACTCCTTCAGGGGAATCGATGGAGGGGCCCAGGCAGTGTAGAAGTAGAACTAGAGAAGAGAAGAAGAGAGAAGAAAGAAGAAGAAGAAGAAAGAAAAAGAAAGGTTTGCACAGTGCTTTATTCCTCATTCACGAATGGATACAGACAGATAGGATGCCACAACGGATATCGCCACCGCCACCGGCTAGCCAAGCCACCGACATACAATTGAGAATAAGAAATGGCAAGCATGGATAACCAAAGATAGAGCATGCAAGGAGATTGAAACTGTTGATATATATGAATATGCAGGCCTAAAGGAGCAGTCGAGTTATTATTTGTTGTATTGTAGATGTGTTTGTTTCTTTTGCGACAGTGACGAATGTGTTAGTTATAAGAGAGATTTTGCCAAAATTTTGATAGAATTTGTAGAGTCATTAGGTTTACTCTTAAGGGTTAAGATTAGGATTGTTTATATTCCAATGTACTTCCTCTATCATTCAGTTTATGTATTTGAGATGTTTTCCTAGTTACGGATGATTGATTAATGTTTCAAGGAGAGTTAGCAGGTTTCATCAAAGTTGTGAATGGTACTTTCTAATATGTTTTCATATTTATCATGCATTGCATTTATTGTATATATATATGACTATATATAATTATGCATTACCACTACAAAAATGCATCTTAGAATCTGATTGTAAATGTTGCATTATGAGTGATGATAATGATTATATGTGAATGCTGGATGGGACTAGGATGATGTAGAACCATGTAAAGTTCTAATCATGATGATGATATGATAATTATGTTTATGATTTTCAGCGGGGCTTGAGCTGGTCTCATTATGGCCGTATGTTGGATAAGAGACATTGGCCGGGCTAGAGTTGGTCTCGCTATAGCCATGTAATTGGAATTTAAGAGAGCCAAGGGAGGGGATAGGCTCCCCATATTGAGGTTAGAGTGGTTTCTATCGAGTAATTCCCATTATTAGATGATTGTGTGATTGATTATCTCTATAACATGATGCATGAGCCTTTTATTAAACAGAATGATTGTAGAATACCAAGTTTGCATATTAATTAGTATCATTTACTAAGTTAAGATGCTCATCCTTATTTCCTTATTTTTCCCAGGTTGCATGTTAAGCTTGAGAATAAATTATAAATGAGTTATTCTTGCCATTTATCCTTTGGCAATGACTTATAGTTGTATTTTTCAGTTATGTAATAAATTTATGTCATTCTATATTAATAAAACTTGAGTTCTCCTCATTATTACTACATCTTATTTGATCCTATATATTAAGTTATGTATTCAAGTTAAGGTGAAGTTCTAATAAGTTAGAAATTGATAACATTGATGTTAAGTAGTGGAAGTAGATATCTAGTTAAGTTTACTACGAGTACTGATAGTCATATGCATTACTCGTGACCTAGTGTTAGTCATGTACCATCAGGTTTTGCCCATGAAAATAGTCTTATTTTAAAAAAGTATTAAAATATAAAATTATATTGCTACAAATTTACAAGTTACAATTGAATTGAAAAGGGGAAAAAAAGGGAAAAAAAAAAAAGGATTACTAGCTTGTTTAGTTGTAAAATCAAATCCTTCTCCAATATAAATGAAAATAATATCTTAAAAACATTTTAATTATATATGGGACATGTGTTCATTTTGTAAAGCAACGAAGTAAAAATTGAATTGGAGGCTAATGTTCTATTTGTTACAGAAAAAATAAGTTACATTTATAACTCCATTTGAGTCAAAAGTTCAAAAATATTTTTCGTATTTTTTTATGTTTGAAATGTTTGGATAAATTAATTAATGAAAAATATTTTAATTCAAAATTTCTCACATAATATCGAGTCTGCTCTACACTCCAATTCTCTTATATTTTCTCACATTATATTATGGAAAATTTTTACTTATATTCGGTGCATAGACTTATCTCATATACTAAATCTATATATATATATATATATATATATATATATATATATATATATATATATATATATATATAGTAGGCCAAGAATCTTCTAGAACATGTCACCCGGCATTTTCATAAAAGACTTAACTTGACTTTTTAATTATTTTAATAACCCTTTTTAATTGAAAAAATCTTAATTACCTTTTCTATTTTAATAAATATAAATTGTAATGGATAGGTAGTAAATATAAATAGCAATTTATATTATTGTAAACTATACAAAGTAAGAATATGCTTTGTATATTGTAATAGAATTAATTGCAAATAAATAGAAATGCATTTAAAAGTATGAAACTTATAGTTTTTCATTTTGATAACTGAAATTTAGGCTTTTAATTTTGATAACTAAATAAAAATTATACCTATAAATACTATTTTATGGTATCATTTTCCTATTACTTTTCAGTATCAAAATTTGTCAAAACTTTTTATTATAAACAAAAATTGCATTGTGGTATTTTAGCTTTATAAAATGCTTTTAGATATTTTGGTCATAGCACGTTTTCTCTCTTTTAGTTGGCATCTTTGATTTGTCTTAGTGATTTTCTTGAATTTTAATGAGTTTCTTGAGCTCTTTTTTTAACTAAAGAAGAAAACTTTGATTTTATAAGAAGTGTGTCTCATAGTCTCCTTTGTTTTTTTTTTTTTTTTTTTTTTTCAAAACATATGAATGAAGATTGACCCTTAGTCATTGTGGTAGGTTCTTAATTTTTTTTTTTTCTCATTGACTATCAATTCATAGCTCCGTGTGCTAGAGAAACTTGAGAAAATATTCGATAAATTTAACTATTATTGACCTTAGATATATGGTGCTGGTTTACATATGGGCAATGCACTTTATTAAAAAAGAACTTTTTTTTTTTATAATAGTTGATTTCTCTTTAAAAAAAAAAAAAAAAAAAAAAGAGTAAGGAGCTAGGTTGTGCATCTCATTCCAAAGAGAGTGCTAAATTCCATTCGAAATATAATTTCCCTCAATTTTATAAGATGCAAAAAGACAAATACAAATTTATTTGTAACTTTTTCTAAAAGATTTGGTGTCTTTTTGCCAAGTTGATTTTTTTTCAAATGTTAGATCAATTTCATTTTTATGAAATTAATTTAATAGTTAGTTTGTAGATACAAAAGTTAGTGATTAAAAAAATTGCAAGAATATAATTTTAATCTTTTTATGGAAAAGATAAATTGGATTGGTCAACAAAATAATTGTGTAATAAAGGTAATAACTGTTAATTAATATAAGTTGAAATCAAGGTTTGATTGTCAAAATATATGAATATAAAACATGAACTGATTAGATGTATGGAAAACCAAATAATAATAATAATAAAAACATAAGACACAAAAACTAAAGAACAAAAGAAATATGAGGCCTATATATCACACAGTGTCCTTAAGACAAATTTGCCCCTGTCACAAGTGTTAAAGGATTGACGGCATCTATCTCCCAAGATACAACAGATGAAGAGCAAAGATTAAACACCATAAAGCTTGCTCACAACGAATTGAAGAATGTCTCTTTATCATAGAAGAAAAATATAAAAAAGAAGGGGAAGATGTTCTTGGTGTGTTTTGAAAAGAGCTAAGGTTTACCTATTTATACTATATTGAAGGAGAGAGGAAAATCCATGGAATTAAATTGTATTAAAGTTATGAATTAAATTTTCTAACAACAAATTTTAATTTTGTAACTCTAGCATATTTTTTAATTCTGTAACTCTAACATTTGAACTCAATAGCCATATTCTAGAAGAATTCTGGAAATAAAAAAAAATATATTTGGAAAATTGCAAAACTAAGCTAAGCTCAACATTTGTGTGCACAGGCTGCACACTCACATGTTAACCTTAGTTCATACCATGGATTTACACCCCTCTACACCTATGTGCACAAGAGACAACCTCTTTGGCTATTTACTTATCATTGAAATGATGAGCTTTTCAATATAAAGTCCTTTGCACTCTTGTAATTTTCCAATGTGGGATAACCCATATTTCTTTCTTCTTTTCCTTAGTAAGGAACTCACTTTAAACTTCAAATTCTCATTCAGTCATTCACCATTTGAGCATATGAATACTTATATTCATAGTCCTTATATTAGAGAACACAAATTAATATCAAACTCTCATAACCAAGTAGTGGGATCCACCCAAATTTGGGCCTCAAAATGGCCACTCAGTGAGCTAAAAATATAATTTTTCAACAATCCCCACATGAATAAAGTATTTATCAAATATTTTACTGAATTTATCAAGTATTTTCTCTACATAATGTGTTTGATTTAATGTGAACCCATATGATCTTCTTGATATTTTTATTCCCAGGATGACATATGCTAGTCCCATATCTTTCATGTCAAACCTTGAGTTTAACATATTTTTAGTAGATTCGATCATCTTTGTATTACTTCTAACAATGAGTATGTCATTAATGTACAGACACAATATGACATAGCTATCACTAGTGTCTTTGACATAAACGCATTTATCACGCTTATTGATCTTAAATCCATTTGATAGCATTGCACTATTGAATTTCTCATGCCATTGTTTTGGCACTTATTTCAATCCATACAAAGATTTAACCAATCTACAAACCTTTTTCTCTTATCCTAGGACAATGAAACCTTCAAGCTGTATCATGTAGATTACTTCATCCAAGTCTCCATTTAAGAAAACAGTTTTCACATCCATTTGATGTACTTTAAGATTGCATAACACCACAATAGCAAGTATCATCCTAATCGAGTTTATCCTTGTTAGAGAGGAAAAAGTATCAAAGTAATCTAGACCTTTTTTCTATTTGTAACCTTTAATTATAAGCCTAGCCTTATACTTATTAGTTGTACCATTAGCTCTCATCTTCCTCTTAAAGATCCACTTGGATCATAATGGTTTACATCTTAAAGGTAAATCCATTAATTCCCAAGTATAATTTTGCATGATGGAATCTACTTCATTCTTAATGGCCTCTTTCCATAAAAGACCTTCGAAAGAACTCACAACTTCTGCATAAGTTTGAGGTTCTATTTCTAACATGTAAGTTAGAAAATCTGGTCCAAAAGACTTTTCTACCTTTGCTCTCTTACTATGCCTTAGCTCAATCTCAACAGGCTCATCTTCAAATCCAAATTCCCCTCCATGAATTTGATCTAAGATTTTTCTTGGTTTTGACTATCTTCACTAATAGTCTCAAAAGTTTGTTTGGATGAACTCGCCTCTTCTAAAGTTCGATATGGAAATATATGTTCAAAGAATGATGCATTCTTTGACTCCATTATTGTGTTCTTGTGTATATCAAGGATTTTTTATTCATGCACAAGAAACCGATAAGCACTACTATTATGTGCATAACCGATAAAGATGCAATCAACTAAATTTAGGCCAGTTCTCACTTTCTTTGGTGTTGGAACAACCACTTTAGCAAGACACCCCCACACTTGCAAATATTCATAGAAAGGTTTTCTTCCTTTCCATAATTCATAAGGGGTTTTGTCTTATTTGAATTGGGGCACCTTATTTAAAAGGTAATTAGCTGATAATATGGCTTCCCCCAATATGTTTTGAGGCAATTCAGAACTTGTCAACATTGCATTCATCATTTTTTTCAAGGCATGCTTTTTTCTTTCAACCACTCCATTTGACTAAGGTGAATCAGGTGTTGTGTTTTCTTTTATGATTCTATGTTGTGCACAGAACTCACCAAATGGTGATTCATATTCACCACCACGATCACTCCTTAACACTTTAATCTTCCTATTAAGTTGATTTTCAACTTCAAGTTTATAGAGTTTAAATTTCTCTATAGCTTTGTCCTTATTTTTAATCAAATATACATAACAATATTTTGTGCAATCATCAACAAATGTGATAAAATATTTATTACCTCCTCTTGTTTGAATAAATTTTAAATCACATACATCACTATGACTTAAATCAAGTAGTTCATTTTTTTTTCAACTGTTTGAAAAGATGATCTGGTTAATTTTGCTTCAATACAAATTTCATATTTATATTTGAATCTATATGGAAATTAGGTATATGGTCTAAGTTAATTAATCTTCTCAAAGTATTATAATTGACAAGTCCTAGTCTACCATGCCATAAATTGGAAGACTCAAGCAAGTAAACAGAAGATATACTTTCATCGTACATTTCACAATAGTTACATTGAGTTTGAAAAACCCATCAAGAGCATACCCTTTACTACATTCCACCTTTAGACAAAATAATCTTGTTTGACTAAAATATCATATGAAATCCATGTTTATTAAGGAGTGAACTAGACACTAGATTCTTGCGGATATTTGGCATAAATAGGACATTATTCAAAGTCATCTCCTTCCCAGAGGTAATCTTTAGTACCACGTTCCCTTCACTAAGATTTCAAAAATGGCATAATTACCCATATGCAGCTTTTTTCCACCCTTAGGGTTGAAAGTGGAAAACGTATCACATCCTAAGCACACGTGCCTTATAGCACTAGTATCAACCCATTATTCCTTTGAATTAGACCCGACAAGGTTTACCTCTAATATCACAGCAGTAAGATTGATATCAGAGACATCTTGTGTAATTCTCTGTAGAAGATTTGCTTTATTGCTTTTCTTCATCTTTGGCAATATGCAATCAGCAGACTTGTGCCATACCCGGTCACAATTAAAGCACTTACCTTGGAATTTCTTCTTAAAAACTCCACCTTTGGGTCCCATCTCTTTATCAATTTTGGTTTTCTTCTTCTTTGAACTTTGTCCATGCTCAACAATGTTCACCTTAGCCTCAAAAGAGGTGAAATTTACCACAATTTTGGACTCCACAATTTTATAGTTAAGAAAATGTCCTGTTATAAACTTTTTGGTACTAGCATCCTCAGATTTGTATTTTCAATCTAAGGAATCCCACAATTGCTTGGCAGTCTTTATAGCATTATACACACTGTATAGAGAATCATGCAGCCCATTCATAATATAGTTCCTGCACAAAAAATCAGAATGATGCCAATTATCATAGGCAATCCTCATTTGGATATATTGCTTATCCTTTTTTAGAGTAGGAGCATCTTTTGTCAGGAATTTTTTTAACTTCCCTCCATGATTCACAAGTATTAAGACAGGTACAATAGGAGCAACCACTTGTGCAACAGTGGAGGATGGCCCTTGAGAACTATCAGAAACATTGGTAATCACCCCAAAATTTTTCATTTCTGAAATAGCAAATGAAACTATTATTTTTCCCTAAAAAGAAAATAATTTCACTATCTAAATAACACCTTTTAGATAATTCCAGTAAATGCTGGAGGGGTCACAGCCAGATCCTACTTGAAATCTTGTCTCCTTAGATAAAATTTTTAATAGAAATTTCTAGGAAAGACTGGAGGGGTCACAAACAAGTCCCACTTAAAATCTGATCTCCTAAATGGAATTTCTAATTTTTGACTATTCAATGTATACAAGTGGAAAAAACCTATTGAGATTATACTTGAAAATTTGTTTTAAGAATGTCAATTAATATAAGTTGAAATCAAGGTTTGATTGTCAAAATATATGAACATAAGATAGGAACTAATTAAATGTAAGGAAAACTAAATAATAATAATAATAAAAACACAAAACATAAAAACTAAAGAGCATAAGAAATCTAAGGCCTGTGTACCACACAGTGTCCTTAAGACAAATTTGCCCCTACCACAGGTGTTAAAGGATTAATGGCATCTGTCTCTCAAGATAGAACATATGAAGAGCAAAGATTGAATACCACAAAACTTGCTCACAGCAATCTAAAGAATGTCTCTCTATCACAGAAGAAAAATGGAAAAAGAAGGAGAAGATATTCTTAGTGTGTTTTGAAACGAGCCAAAGTATACCTATTTATACTAGATTGGCGAGGAGGAAAAGCCATAGAATTAAATTCTATTAAAGTTGTGAATTAAAATTTGTAACAATATATTTTAATTCTGTAACTCCAACATATTTTTTAATTTTGAAACTCTAACATTTGAACTCAACAGTCATATTCTAAAAGAATTCTGGAAATAAAAAAATATATTTGGAAAATTGTAAAACTAAGCTGGGCTCAAATCATGGCATTTTAGTTTGACATTGGTGTGCACAGGCCACGCGCTCACATGTCAACCCTTAAATTCATAGTCCTTTCATCGAAGAATACAAATTCGGATCAACCTCCCATAACTAAGTGATGGGACCCACCTAAATTTGGGCCTCAAAATGGCCACTTAATAAGCGAAAAATCACTATTTTCAACAATAACCATGCTAAATTATCATCAGTTACAAATTAATTGATGTCACAATTATGGTCATTAAAAATTATCAAATATTACTCCATTATTTTCTCTTAATTATTTTTTAATGTTTGCCTAAAAAAATATCTTAACTATTATAACTTAATAGTTATATTTTATGTTACCTAAATCAAAGCATTATAGAAATCAAATTCAAAAGAAATGTACAAGGAAATATAACAATTTTCTTTAATTTATTAATGTAAATTATTAAGGAGTCAACTTTTCTCATTATGTAATTAAACATTTTAATAGTGAATATATTAGTTAAACTATGCATTTACTTTTTACTATAACCATTTCACTAAGTTAAAAAAAGAAACCCCCTCAATTATCTCAGTATCATCATTTTCTTTTAATGATAAAGTGAATATGTATATCTAAAACAAGTATATATAACACATAGAGATATATTTTAAAAGACAACAAATAATAAAATATAGAATAATCAATTTTAAATAAATTTAAGTATTACATTATACAATAAATTGATGATATTAAATAAAGTTACTAATAGCCACGTGCAAAGCATGGGCATTACACTAGTTAGTGAGTGAATTAGTAGAGCCTGACATATATACAAGTTTGAATTAGGTCAACTCTCATGTTAGTAAAAGGTCTAGTACGTGTCTAGAAGGATATTTCACACTGAAATATAGTGTTTAGGTCTTACTACACATTAATTTAGACTTTTGGATTAAATTCTAAATGTTCACATACCATTAATTAAATTCTATTTTATTACTTATTTAGAATAATTTTAATTATCTATAAGTATTTTTTAATGAATTTATTGAAGATGTTAATTTAGGAGAAAGAATTACAAATAAATCATTAGATCTGTTTATGAGTCAGATTTAGATTTAAAATATATTAAATTTTTTACAAATTTAATTTGAAAACACATAATTTTTTCACTAATTGAGGTAACTTATTGACCCATTGATATAATATGACAAAGTAATTTTGTCATAAAAATTTTTGCCACAATATATAGTTATATAAGATATAATTAGAAATTTTTACAGCAGTAAAAAATGTTTATTGCTGCAATATTTAATTATATGATATTTATAATTAGATGTAGCAAGTTTTTATTTGATCCAAAAATTTTGAATCCACTTGAAAAATTAGGGCCAAAAATATAATACAAAATCAATCAAAATTTGAAATAAGTCGATTCAAAAAGTATGAAACAAACCTTACTAGATCACATCCAAATAAGTTAAAAAAAATTAACATCAAAATTTATTGTCAAATTGATTGTTTAATATCAAGATTTTTACATGGTTAGGTATATATGTTTAATATAAAAATAAACTTAATTATTATTAACGTATTCTTTTGTAACAATAAACTCAATTTAAACTAATTATCCTCAAGTCCGTCTTAATCTTTCTCTATCAATCTCACAAATGACACTAGATTTAGAATCAAGGTAATCAAATTTCATATTGGTTGTGTTTTAGATTCTTAAAAAGTATATATATATATAGAGGGAGGGGGAGAGAGAGAGAGAGAGATGTAATGTTAAATTAAATATAGAATACAAATTTCAAATAAAAAATATAAGAAAAAATACACATTGCAAATTAAACATACCTTTGATTATATATGAAATATAAAGTTCAAGTTGAATTTCAATTGAAACTTCGTATATGAAATTACATTGCACATATTAATTTTTCATTCTAATTTGAAGGCATATAATACATTACAAACATTTAAAAATATTATATTAGATTGAAACTTTAATCTTTATAATAATATGAAGATATTGAAATATAAATTATTAGAATAATTGTACTTAGTCTTTTAATCTTTGCGACATGCAATAATTCATTTATCTAGATATTAATTACAGACTAGCAAAAGATGTTAGCAATCGACAAAAACTGTAAAATATAACAAACGGGAAAACATAATTATTGTTTATAATATTTTTTTTATTTTAAATTGTTTGATTATTACATATACTTTAAATTTTAATAAATTAAAAATTCATTTAAAATAATAAATTAAAAAGCAAAAAATTTAAACTTAATATAATAAATTATTAAACTTTTAAATAATTTTATAATTAAAAATTACAACATTTAAATAATTTAAGAACATTTATTCTTAATTTTATTATAATCTAACTTAGAACTAATCCAACTTAATTTTCTATATATAGGCTAAACACAAGAGTGATAGACTTAATAAAAGTACTAAAAATGAGAAATATAAATATAGAAAAAAAGAGCACAACAAAAATTAAAAATATAAACTTTGCTCTTAGTTTCTCCCTCTCTCTCTCTCTCTCTCTCTCTCTCTACTTTTCCCTCCCCACAAAAAAAAATCACTTTCTCTCCTGTTGCTCTTTCCCTTCATTTCTTTCTCTATGTATTGCATTCCTTTTTAATTTTTTTTCTAAAACTAGCAAACAATCAAACACACACTCTATACAAACACTACTGTCTTCTAGTTTTGGATTTCAAGTTTTCATTTTGCCCTTTGCTGTTGATTCATCTGTTGTTGTTCAGGTAATGACCTTATCAATTCATTAGCTGCCAATTTCTCTACTTTACTTTTTTTGTTCTCTCTTTCTTTCTCTCTGTCATATTTCTATTATTAATTTGATCATTAGATCGGTTCTCTCATCTAGGTTTTCTGGGTTATAGGTTTCGCCATCAACATTTGATGTAGGTTTTGGTAAGGGCCACTAGTTCGTGGTCCTTTGTTGATGAGTGCCATTTGTTTATGGGTTTGTGAGTCAATGGTTGATGGGTTGTTCAAGCCCTTTTAGGCTTGTGGCTACAA
Organism: Reutealis trisperma; assembly: GCA_947687605.1. Classification (NCBI taxonomy): domain Eukaryota; kingdom Viridiplantae; phylum Streptophyta; class Magnoliopsida; order Malpighiales; family Euphorbiaceae; genus Reutealis; species Reutealis trisperma. Next base: position 680,153 of record CANTUT010000253.1, on the reverse strand, counting down.
CTATAAAGTCAGTTTTGTCTAGCTTATTATCTTTTTGAGACCAATTTCATGTCTTGATCTTTAATTGGTAAAGTTCTAAAAACTAACTTTTGGTTAATTTCTCTTTTTTCTATTTTAAAGTATAAGGAAGTTTTATTTCTTTTGATATGTTATCTGGAGTTTTCTTTTCAATTAATAATTTGATTATGTTTCAGTTGAATTAGAGAATAATAATATATCTACATTATGAAGTAGGATACTAATGCAATTTACAATTGTATTGAATTGAGATTTAGTTGTTGATTCTACTATCCCTTTTGTTGGTCCTCTATCTCTTCTTAATAAAATCAATTTCTTGATTGGTTTATGCAATTTTATAATTTGATTTAGTTTGTATGTGGAATTTTGGTAGTGATGGACATAAATAGAAATAGTGAATTGGAGAAAATCCAAAGATATGATTTTGTTGCTTGTAGTTAATAAGTGGTGAAGGGTCTATGAGCTTGAGAAAATAAAAGCGAAGAATTTATATTGCTGGCGAGGTTTTTATAGAAATTTGATGAAGCAAGTTTGAAAGAGAGGAGCCTTTGCATTTTGATTCCCATTGTAGCTTAATGATGCTCTGAGTTTTGAATAATGAATGTTTTAGGATTGGGAGGTTTATGAAGTAATCCTTTCCTTATATAACATAACAACTTGGATTGTGTCCATGTCTTCCCCTTTTTTTTTTTTAATGTATTTGATTTTCCTTCTTCAATTTTACTAAAATCTATATCAAGGTTTACTTAGTAAGGTAAAGTTCAAACATTTGTTTTTTTAGAGAAAAATTCAAATATTATTGATTAAATAAAATACTAAGTAGGGTTAAAGTATTTATATTTAGTATTATTATTGATTCTGCTTCATTGATGATAGATGGAAGCTATTTTTAAATATAAAAATACTATTTTTTCTAAAATTCTCATTGTAATTCATTAAATGTTCAGTAGATATGAAGAATAAGTAGATTTCATTTTACTATAATTAAATTTATTTTTTTTTTTGTTAATTCTTAATGAAAAGATTATTCTCAAAGTAATTGCAGTTTTTTGATGTGAAACTAACAATTATCTTAAATGTGCTACATTCATAAAGTTTGTATCTTATTAAGTATGCAGAGGCTTTGGAAGTTTGTTGGAGGTATTTACATTAGTAAGCCGATAGTCAAATAATTTTTTGTCAAATTTAATTTTAATTTATAATTAATCAATTAGGCTTAATTTTTTTCTTTACAAAATTTGCTTATTTTGATGTATAATAAAAACCCATTTGGAGCTTTATCATCTTCTTGCTTCAAAGATCTTAATTTTGGCAAAGTCTGATTCTTAACATTGACATTTTTCTTTTGAAATTTCATATGAGATGAGAAAGAAAACTAATTCTTGTCTCTGAGTTGCTTTTTTGTTTATATGCCCACTTTACATCTTTTAGAATGAGAAGGAAAGTATCAAGTGTTATGCTTTACTTATATTTCTCTCTCTCTTCTTGGTTTTCATCTCTCTACCACTACTCTTTTTCTTTTTAACTTTTTTTTACTTTATTTTTCTTTACAGAAATTTCTCTAAAATGATTAGAAGTTTTGATTCACTAGTTAAGCTCAATATATATTATATTACTTGTACTGAAACAAATTATTTCTTTATTTAAACTGATAAAGGACAGTTTGCATTACAAGATTATATGGACAATTTCATTATTAAATTATACTATATTTATAGGGCTTTGCACTGTAAGATAACAAAAATACACAACTTACACTGCTATTAGTTGACAAAATGTAATTATGAATTCATGTATTACTTTGCTTCTATTAAAACAAACTATTTTTTTCTTTACACTGATAATTGACATCTTACATTACAATATTTTTATGGATGTTTTTAATATTAAATTATACTACAATTATAAGGCTTTGTATTGCAAGATAACCAAAATACACACAACTTATATTGCTGTTAGTTAACTAACATAATTCTGAGTTCATGTATTACTTTGCTTGTACTAAAATAGATTATTTCTTTCTTTATGCTAATAATGGATAGGTTGCATTACAAGATTTTATGGATGATTTCAATATTACATTATATTACATTGATAGGCTTTATACTATAAGATAACCAAAATACATAAGTTATACTAGAATTAGTTGATAAAATGTAATTCTGACAAAATTGGTATCATAAAATTCATTCTATCTTGCTGAAGAATTTGTTTTTAGGCTAGTATATTATGATCATAAATAATATAATGTGTAATGTAAATCCTACATCTTATCTTAGCTTAGTCTAATACATAATTGTATAAATTTTTTGAGTTTTTTTTTTATATTGATAGGATTTCATATGAATTTAGATTGTAATATGTATTAACTAGAGTTGATATAAAAATTGATGCAATAAAATTCATCATACCCTACTGTACATTTTTTTTTTCTGAGCCTATACATTATGACCTTTGAATAATATAATGTGTCATATAGATAGTATATTTTATCTTAATTTAGTTCAATACATAAATGTACAAGTTTAATCCATAATTGTATAGGTTTTTTGAGGTTTTCCATATTGATAGGATTTCATATAAATTTAGATTGGAATAAATATTAATCAGAGTTGGTATAAAAATTGATAACACAAAATTCATTCTGTTGTACTATACATTTTGTTTTATACTAGTATATTATGACCTTTATACTATAAGATAACCAAAATACACAAGTTATACTAGAATTAGTTGATAAAATGTAATTCTGACAAAATTGATATCATAAAATTCATTCTATCTTGCTAAAGATTTTGTTTTCAAGCTGGTACATTATGATCATAAATAATATAATGTGTAATGTAAATCGTACATCTTATCTTAGTTTAGTCTAATACATAATTGTATAAATTTTTTGAGTTTTTTTTTTTTTATATTGATAGGATTTCATATGAATTCAGATTGTAATATGTATTAACTAGAGTTGGTATAAAAATAGATATAATAAAATTCATTATGCCCTACTGTACATTTTTTTTTTCTGAGCCTATACATTATGACTTTTGAATAATATAATGTGTCATATAGATAGTATATTTTATCTTAATTTAGTTCAATACATAATTGTATAAGTTTAATCCATAATTGTATAAGTTTTTTGAGGTTTTCCATATTGATAGGATTTCATATGAATTTAGATTGGAATAAATATTAATCAGAGTTGGTATAAAAATTGGTACCACAAAATTCATTATGTTTTGCTATGCATTTTGTTTTATACTAGTATATTGTGACCTTTATACTATAAGATAACCAAAATACACAAGTCATACTAGAATTAGTTGATAAAATGTAATTCTGACAAAATTGGTGTCATAAAATTCATTCTATCTTACTGTAAATTTAGTTTTTAGGCTAGTACATTATGATCATAAATAGTATAATGTGCAATATAAATCATACATTTTATCTTAGTTTAGTCTAATACATAATTGTATAAATTTTTTGAGTTTTTTTTTTATTGATAGGATTTCATATGAATTCATATTGTAATATGTATTAACTAGAGTTGGTATAAAAATTGATACAATAAAATTCATCATGCTCTACTATACATTTTTTTTGAGCCTGTACATTATGACCTTCGAATAGTATAATGTGTCATATAGATAGTATATATTATCTTAATTTAGTTAAATATATAATTGTATAAGTTCAATCCATAATTGTATAAGTTTTTTGAGGTTTTCCATGTTGATAGGATTTCATATGAATTTAGATTGGAATAAATATTAATCAGAGTTGATATAAAAATTGGTACCACAAAATTCATTCTGTTCTACTATACATTTTGTTTTATACTAGGATATTATGACCTTCAAATAGTATAATACATTATTTAGATCATCATTTTATCTTAATTTAGTAACACATCATTATATAAATTTTTTGAAGTTTTTTTCATACTGAAAGGATTTCATATGAATTCAGGTTGTAATAAATACTTACTAGAGTTTATATAAAAATTAGTACTGCAATATTCATTATGTTCTGCTATACATTTTATTACTGAGCCTGTACATTATGACTATTGAATAGTATAATATATCATGTAGATTGTACATTTTATCTTAATTTAGTCTAACACATAATTATATAAATTTTTTGAGTTTTTTTCATATTGATAGAATTTTCATATGAATTTATATTGTAATAAATATTAACTAGAGTCAATATAAACATCGGTATCATAAAATTCATTCTATCTGGCTATTGATCCAGTACATTATGACCTTTAAATAGTATAATGTGTCATGTAAATCATCCATTTTTTCTTAATTTGTTTAACACATTATTATATAAATTTTTTAGGTTCTTCCATATTGATAGATTTCATATGAATTTAGATAGTAATAAATATTAACTAGAGTTGGTATAAAAATCAATGCCATAAATTTTATTTTGTCTAGTTGTACATTTTATTTTTGGGCTAGTATTCTAACATATAATTGTATAAATTTTTTGAGTTTTTTTCATATTGATAAGATTTCATATGAATTCAGATTATAATAAATATTAATTAGAGTTAGTACAAAAATCGGTACCATAAAATTCATTTTGTCTTTCTGTACATTTTATTTTTATGCTAGTACATTATGACCTTCGAATAGTATAATGTGTCACATTGATCGTATATTTTATCTTAGTTTAGTCTAACACATAATTGTATAAATTTTTTTTTGAGATTTTTTCCATATTGATATGATTTCATATGAATTTATATTGTAATAAATATTAACTAGAGTTGATATAAAAATTAGTACCATAAAATTCATTCTGTCTAGATGTATATTTTCTTCTAGGTTGGTACATTATAACCTTCAAATAGTATAATGTTTCCTTTAGATTATACATATTTTTAAAATTTACCATAAACCTATAATTGTCAAAATTTTATGCGGTTTCTTTTTTTTTTTTTTTCAGATTGATATGATTTCATATGAATTCAAATTGTAATAAATATTAGTTATATTTGGTACCATTAAATTCATTTTGTCCTACTGTATATTTTATTTATGGGCTAGTATATTATGACCTTCTAATAATATTGTGTTTTCTTAACATCTTACATTTTTTCATATTTCATTTTAACCCATAATTATCATAAAGGTTTTAGGGTTTTGTTCATATTGAGGATTTCATATGACTTTATATTGTAATAAATATTAAATAGAGTTGTATAAAAATCAATGACATATTATTCACTATATCCAAATGTACATTTTGTTTAGGGCTAGTATATTATGACTTTAAAATTGTATAATGTTTCATTTACATCATACATTTTTACTTACTTTAATCTAACACATAATTATAAAAAATTTTAGACTTTTCTTTTTTTTTTTTTTTTCATATTCATAAGATTTGATATGATTTTATATTGCATTAAATATTAATTAGAGTTAGTATAAAAAACAATGGCAAAAATTAAATCGCTCCAGTTGTGCATTTTTTATCCAGAGTAGTACATTATGCAATTAAAATAGTATATTGTTTTTTTTTTTAATCATACATTTTACTTACTTTACTTTACTTCATAATTGTAGGTTTGTTCATACTAATTCAATTACATTCAATTTTAGGATTTTAATATAGAACTTCAAGCTGTAGAACTTCTCAACTTGCTTGTAATATCTCAGCATTAGCTTCCATGCTACATAATATCATCACTGAAAGACGAGTCATACTCAATACAAATGTAGTGAAAATAGCATTCTTACCCTTCTTCATATTCTTAATTCCCTCATCCTAGCCCTTAATTACTTTTCCTATACAAGATTGCATTTAGGTAAATTAATAATAAACACAAACTACTCCTGTTTATAGAAGTAAGTGACTCGTATTAGATTTCGAAATTACTTCAATCCATTAACAAGTTACCCAAAAGTATACTCCCCTTACATGAGTTTATGATTCACAAAATGAAGTAATCACTTATAAACATGCCAATTATTGAAAGCCTAAGATACTCGGATCATCTATCTAAAAACATGTCAAAATCTTATTGAAATTTCATGTTGGGTTAATATATTTTTTCATGCTATTACTTAAAAAAAATTTGAATTTACTAGATTTTGGATATTATGAAAAGCATCTTTTTTTTTGTCATAATTTAATTTTTCTCTTTTTCATCAGTTGAAATTCATTACAAAACCATAAATTTGTCAACAACTAACTAATCTATCTTTCTTTATTTTGTTATTTTTATTTTGTTTTTCCATATCAATGTGCTTCAAAAGATAACTACTAAAATCTCTTCAACAACTAACTAATATTACAAATTTCAAAATTTACTAATACCTAAAATTCATAGATTAGAAATTGAACTTAAGCATTACCACTATATCAAAACTCCATTGGCAATAAGTCTATTCAATGTTACATTAAAAAAATGGAAAAGGATAAATACCTTAACAAAGCTTAAGTTTTAATAGTGTCCCTCTTCCACGACTTCAATCGAACTTGGTCCCATCAAGCAATTTGCTTGTATATTCCATTGGAAAAAAAAGTGAAAAAATTAAAATTAATGATTGGATTCAATTACCTTTGATTGACACAATGAACGAAACAAAGCAACCATCAATCATTTACTTGCAAATTAATCAAGAAAAATAAATATTCTAAAACTAATAGAGCACTCAAGTTATGAACATTAAAGGTTGGTGTTCAAATTAAAAACATAAATTAAATTTATTAAATGTACCTTCAACTTCATCCTTAAAACCAAAAGTCTCCTGTCCTTGAACTTGTTTAACTAGCTTCTCCTTAAGATTGTTCTTACCGATCTCTTTCTCTTCACCAATTTTGATGGTTGGAGCCACAAAATTATCCTACGGAATGTCCATCGCATGTATCTTCTTCGTCCATCATATTGTCATTGTTAGCTATTGGGAAATCTTCATCTATTTCTACAATATATATATATATATATATATATATATATATATATATATATATATATATATATATATATATATATATATATATATATATATATATATATATATATATAGGATTTTTCTAGGTTTTTGATAATGACAGTGAAAATGAAAACAGGTGGGTTTTTTTGGGTAAAGAAAAATGAAAATATCAATCTCTTTTTGATATAGATGGAGAAAACAAAAACAAATTGCCCACACATTACTAGCACAAAAACTAATTTTGGTTTATCTATGGTGCATGAAATTAGAGGTTTGAGTTGGAGAGGACGAAATTAGGGAATTTGAGTTTGATATATAGCATATTACTGAAATAACCTTCATAAGAATACGTATTTCTACTATGTTATACAATTTATTTCTGCCAAATGTATTACACTGTCTTTTTGCTAGTGGAACCCTTTTATTTTTTGATTGCTCTGCTGCCCAAATTTCATCTAACAAGCCGCAACAAATATGAGCTTCCTTAGATTATAGTTTAATTAATTAAATAGTTGGTTGAAACATGTTTATTTTTTTTTAATTAAGGGATGTACTAATAATGTGAAGGAAATAGAGATATAGCAAGCATAAATGTGGACATGTTGACCAAGTAAATGGATTAAAGAATTAGCTATTCTCATTCCTTTTCTAACCAAATCATAATCAAATCATGAGTTGTCATAACAAAATTTCACTCGTTCCAATACTAATTAACTACCAAATTTACATTTCCTCTAAAAAAAAAAAACCCAAACTTGCATTACAACTGGTTTCAAAGTCTCCAATTTTCATAAGCTGTAAATTACTTAACCTTCTCATTTGTCACCTTTCAAAAAAACCAACCTTGTTACCATGCAAACACTAACCTCTCTCTTTAACCTTTATTACCACTTACCTTTGCCCCGTTAACTTCTCCTCCATCTCCTTATGGAGAAGCAACTCTCAACTATCACTTTTGAGCCATCCGATGACCTAACTATCCATCAAAAACTCTCATTGAATGATCCAACTCTCCATCAAAGACCCTCATCAGATGACCTAACTCTCCAGCAAATACCCTCATCAGATGACTCAATTCTTCAAATAAGACCCTCATTAAATGATCCAACTCTCCAAATAAGACTCTCATTAGGTGACCCAACTCTCCGGCCAATACCCTTATCAGCTGACCATGAGCCAATTTTCCAACCAAGACCTTTTCCTTCCTGTAAGATATCAATTCAAGAAAGGTCAAGGTCTTTTTTAGCCAAAGAAGCAGAAACCTATGTTGTCCAAATTCCTAAAGAACAAATATTTAGTGTCCCACCACCGGAGAATGCCATCATCGCTGAACGTTACCGGAACCCCGTAAACGAGGCAAGCCCTCGCAGAAGATACTTGCTACGTGTTATAATAACATTGACAGTTCTTGCTTCTATAATTGGTTTGATCATAGGTGTTCTCTGTGTTCTTTATAATCCTGAAGCTCCTGATTTTTCTATTATGCAAGTTCATCAATTCAAGAATTCAACTACTTTTAGTCATAAAAACAAACATTTGGTCTGCAAAATCAAAATTACATTGATGGTTAAAAATAAAAACAAAAGAAATGAAAATTTGTATAGAAGCAATGGAGAAGTAATATTATCATACAATGGTCACAAAATTGGTATTGGAAAATTCCCTGAATATGATCAAACTGCTGATAGTTCAATGAAAGTTGAATTAGGCCTAATTAGCAGCATATCAAATGAAGCATTGGCTAATGACATAAATACAAGTGTTGGAGATAAAAAGGGAAAACAACATGTCGCTTTAGTACTACAAATGAATATTCCAGTGAAGATGAATATATGGAGAAAGGAAATTGATGTTGTTTGTACATTCAAAGTGAGCTCTTTAGGGTCTGCAGGTCAAAATGTTCTATCACAACATTGTCAAACCAACTTCAAATAATTTGGAGATTTGTGTTTTCAATTTTTTCTTTTTTCTTTTTTTTTTTTTTCAAAATAAAGGTTGTGTCTTCATTTATTTGTGGTTTAATCAATTGTATAGTATTTAATTATCTTATATTGTTGATATATATATATATATAAGGTCTAGAAATCGTGCTAATATATATAGACTTTTTTCTTTTCTAAAATAAAAACAAAAACAAAAGTGGATTAATTGGGCTTTATCTAAGAAAAATTCTAAACTGTAATTTAAACTTGTTGCCTAAGACTAGATGGGTGACAGAAAACTTTTAAATTGTGTCAAATTCTCAAATTAATAGTTCATTTGGAACAGACAAATTTCACAAACTAATAAGAATTCATTTTGGATTTCATTTTTTTAAAATATTTTGTGTTTAAATATTAAAAAATATTTATTTCAATTTTATAAATTTAATTGCATAAAATTAAATATAACTAAATTAAATTCCATTAAAATATATTAAATTTCCAAATAAATTCTACAAAACTACAAAATAATTATTATGGATAAAAATATCCTTTATTTTTTCTTTTTCTCACGCTCTTTCCCTCTTCTTTTCTCTCTTTCTCTCTTCTTCTCTTTTCTCTGTCTATCTTTCATCTCTCTTTACTCCACTTTCTTTCTCTCTCTCCTCTTACTACTCTATCTCTCTCTAATATTTTTTTTGCCAAATAATTTTTTGTTATATTTTAAAATTTAAATATTAATTATAAACATAAAATATATTTATTTTAATTATTTTATTTTTCTAATTATATTTATTATATTGAGGGTATTGGAGGAAAAAAAAATAAAACAACTCATTTATAAATTTGTTCTAAATATAAAAATATGAAATTTAATTAAATTCTATATTTTAAATTGTGTCCTTTTAAACATGAAAATTCATTCAAATTGTGATTTATTTGTTCTAATCGGATAGTAAAATTTTGTGATAGAAAACGCTAAAATTTAAGGTTTTTTTTTTTTATAATTAAACTTATTTATATTTTGTCATAAATATATCTTGTATTCATGTCTATCTCATAGGGTTTGGCACTCCTCTTCTACATTTTTCTTTGGCTTAACCACTTTTTGCTTTTTCTTTTTTAATTATTTTTTTTATTTATAACCAAATTCCAGTACAAATAAACAACTAAACATTTTGTAGCCTAAGACTTGGACCCAAAAAAATCGGATGCTTGAGAATCCATTAAGGTGTTATTGGATTTTTCTTTTGGGATTTCTACATAAATGCCTAAAATGGAGTGCACACTAACAAATTTATGCTCGGTGTAAGAATTTTAATTTTTTACATCCAGCTCATCTTTTATAACTTTTATACACTAACTTACATTTTCATAAAAATTGCACATGAAATCGAAAATCAAATTCAAAATCAGCTCGATTTAAACTCTATTAGAATCACCAAGTTTCAAATATTATTTTCCCATCAAAATTGAAACTCAAATCATACAAACAGTTGGCAAATTTGCAGATTTGTCAACACTTCATCAGCTAGATTCAAAATCAAACCAAATCTTCAATTGACTCAAAGGTAAATCAAATTATATGTACATATTCAAATAGATTTTTGTTTTTCAACTCATGTTGCATAAAAAGCTTTAAAACATATAGATTATATGATTATTTTTTTTTCAACAATCTAAAGATTTAGAACATGAACGTTCAAAATTTGCAGAAAATAAGGATTTTTTTACCAAAATCCAGTAAAAAGTATATTTTGAGTATGATCTAAGTATATTTTAAGTGTATTGATGTGCATGTTCATTATATCTGAAATATAGTATAAAGTACTATGCATGTTCATTATATCTCGAATTTAATTTTTAGGTCAAACCAATAAATTAACAAGTATTTGAAGTATTTGAAAATTAAAAATCAAAAGTAGTAATAATTTAAAAGAGAAAACATGCACATGAAACAATTTTCAAATGGATGAGTTGTAACGTGGTAATAGTGAAGGAGATAAATCAAATCTTTAGTTGTGATGTTCGCATGCAATGGTAATGGTGGAGGAGATGAACCAAAATCCTTTTGATTATTGTTAGTTATGTTTGATTCAAAATCTTTAAACCTAGGAAAGAATAGTTCATTGAGATGGAAAGAAACTCAAGTTAAAAAAAATAAAAATAAAAACAAAGAAAACTTGAGAAGATATGCCATGTATAGCAGATGATGAAAAAAAAAGATCTAAATTCAAGACATTAAAAAGAGATTGGTGAGATTGGAATGTGTACTTTAAAGAAAGACCGTGCAATTAATAATATAATTATGAAAGAGAAATGGCAATTGTGACATTTGTGACATGTACTTTAAAGAAAGAGCAATTGTGACAATTGTGACACATGCAAGACCGTTATAGGGGAACTTCAATTAATAATACATGGAATATGATTATTAGATGTTCACAATCTTTCCTTGTCTGAATCAATAAATTAACGAATTTCCCACACAAGAAAAACCTTAGATTTATTGAAAGTAAAAATTGCACAGCTCAAAGTAACTAAATTCCTTTTGACATGCCAAAACTTCTACTCCATCTTTCAGAAAAAAATATTAAAATACACTTTGATCAAAATTCATCTTCATTTGAAATTTTTACCTCTCGACATATGACATAGATTAAAAATATAAAGTACGTATTACTATTTAGTTCTTCATATTAAATGTACCTAATAAGTACATCCTCCATTTTGGATAAATGAATTAAATCAATCACAATCAATCTCTTATCAATAAAAAATAAAAAAAAAAACTAGTATTTTAGCAATACTAATGGTAAAATATGCAAAAACAAATAATCAATCTGCAATTAACCTATTATCAACCAACAATCAACCTATAATCAACAAAAAAGCAACATTTGATTAATCAAAATGCAAACTAATAAATATAAAATGCTAATACTGTAAAATCCATATCAATTAAGTAATACAAAGAACATGTAACATTTGTAACTATGGTTATGCCTAATCAACACATGTCCAAATGGATATTTTCAAAAGTTGAATCTTTAATATGTGGTGATTAATTAGATAATTAGTAACATGTGTAACTAAGGTTATGACCAATAGACACATGTCCAAATAGTTATTTTTCAAAGTTTAAATATTTAACATGTGGTGATTAATTAGATAATTAATAAAATGTGTAACTAGAGTTATGTCCAATAGATACATATCTCAATGAGTATATTTTCAGAGCTTGAATCTTTGATATGTGGGCAATTGATCATAGAATACTTCATTATGACATGTGTAACTAGAGTCATGCCCAATCAACACATGTCCAAATGGGTATTTGTGAGACCCCGCCCGAACGCCCCTCTCTCGCTCAGAGGAAATTGTACCTTAAGGAAAGGTGAGTGATTATTAAGGAGGTTATGGAACAAATTTTGGTGCTCACAATTAGAGCGGCTATTGCTTAGAAAAATTGATTCATGATTTTGAAAAACGATTTTGGGAGTCGCCATCTTAATTTATTTTCTAAAATGGAAAAATTAGGGAAAAACTCATTCATAACTCGAATTCATTCATTTTAGTTAATTAATTTACCGAGGAATAAATTTACTAGTCTCGAACCAAGTTGAGCTCGGGGACTAGGTTTTTGGTTAAATAATCTAAATTTGGCTATTAAGTTTAATTTTGACTTTGAAAATTGATTTCATGGATGAAAAGTATTAAATAATAATTATAATATCATGATTAATACATGAGCATGGCATAAGTGCATGGAGAAAAGTAAAATAAAATATCCAAAAATTAAGAAGAGTGTTCTCTCTAGTCCTCATGGATTTTAAAGGAACCACATAGTCGCTCCTTAATTTCAAATAAAACTAATTAAATAAATTAATTAAAAGGAGGAACATGGATTGATTGGATTAGGATTTTCGGTTTTGGATTTAAATTCCAAACATGCCTACATACTCTATTCAATAGGGATCAAAACCCACATAGTTCATTTCACCATTAAGTGGAGGGGTTTAGGGGTTGATTTAATTTGAGTTTGTGGGTAAAAAAAAAAAAAAAAAAAAAGGGCTAATACCTTTGCTTTTGGAGGGAAGAGAGTTTTACCATATCGAAATTCTATTTTATCATAATCAGGTGATTTAATTGATTGAAATATTAATTAATTAATTAACTAATTAATATGATAAAATTAATTAATTAATTAATTAAAATGATTAATTAATTAATTTGGATGAGGGGTGGATTAAAAAAAAGAATTAATTTGATTTTGAAAAAAAATGATTAATTAAAAAGATTAATTAATTAATTAATTGAGTGATTATTTTAATTTAATTTTAAAAAAAGAGTTTTAATTAATTAAAAAGATTAATTAACTTAGTTAGAGTGAGATAATTAATTAATTAATTAATTAATTAGAAAGTGGTTTGAGAGAAAAGAAGAGAAGAATTAAATGATAACTATCAACTCTAACTCAATGGGTGAAGAATTATAAGAAATTGAGAGCCTATTTGCAAGCAAATGGGATAATGATAGTTGAAAAAGTGAAAATGTAAAAAGACAATAAAGAGTAATGTTAGAAAGGGGTGAAAATTGGACTAGAGAGAGGTAAAATGGTCATTTTCTGTACAAAACCACACCAGGCCTGTGTGATGTCACACCAGAAGGATGCGATAGGCCATAGGCCACACAGGACTAATTCAGCGTCGCAAGGCTATCGTGCGGCTGCCATGTGGCTGAGGCCTAGCTCTTGTTTTGAGATTTTTTTCAATTAGTTTTTGGAAATTTCAGATAAATTTTCAGGAGTCACAGAGTTCAAAAAATTTACCGGTCAGCTTTGGTAGACTCAAAATTAATTTTAAAATAATCAAGCAGTCAGCTTGAGGAGAAATCCAATCAATTTTAAAAAAATTAATGTCTGATATAGAAGGTCCGGTCATGATTGGAGAAGTGTCGATATCTAAAAATTAAGTATTCTTATACTAATATAACTGAGAGCCCATTTTTTGCTCCATAGATATTACCTCCTTGACTCCTGCCCACTAACCGACTAGCGGAACTACCATACTAGCACGGTATACGGTATAGTGCATTACTTTTAGTAGGTGTTAAGTTGTGACTGGATGATAAGGGTATAAAATTAAGAGTTTATAGTATTTTTCAAAGCTTGAATCTTTGACGTGGTCATTAATTACATAATTTTCAATTATTCTAATATGGAAATCAATATGTGTAACTACGGTTATGTTCAATAGACACATATCCAAATGGATATTTTTCAAAACTTAAATTTTTAATATGTGGTGATTAATTAGATAATTTTCAATTAATATAATTTCTAATTATTTGAATATGCAAATAAAAAAATAAAAATCAACCAAAAATAAAAATAAAATAAACCAAACATATACTAAAAATAAAAAAAAATATTCACTTCTCTTGTGTGGGCTAAAAATTTTTGATATAACGTGTTTTATAATATATTTCTATGACATTTTATTAAACACCTTTTAAGCATAATTGACCATCCATATTTTATATAAACCTTAATTATAATATTGCAGAAATACAAATCAAATCTAAAATCCAATTAATTGCAACACAATGAATCTCGCAACAAATCATCACTCTTAACATGCAAAAAAAAAAATCTAAATCTTAACTTCTACATTACTTTTTGAACCAAGAGCAAAGATAGAAAATGGTTGAAAGAACCACGTACATATCCCAAAATAAAAATAGAGTGAACCAACACATACATTTTAGAATTTCCCCTCAAAATGTTAAAGTATATACTTTGTATAGATTCAACAAATTCAGTAAAAACAAATATTGAAACAAAACAGGTGTTTGGTAAAAGGGTTTAATAACTAAGACTATTCTTTTTTTCTTTTTCTATGGTAAAGATTTGAAAAAAAAAATAGTAAAAAAATCTAGTTGAAAGATAAATACTTAAATATAAGTATTATAAAAGAGAAATTGAAGAAATTGTTACAGAAATAACCATTATAAATTGAATAAAGCCTTCATTGATTTTACTTTTGGAGAGTCAATTTAGACTTGATCTTCCTTATTTCCTTTGTACCTACAAATCCTAATTTGAAGCAAAAGTAGGAAATCCAAGCAAAAATGACAAAAAATCCAAGAAAAAAAAATAAAGAGACAACGAGATAATAGAGATAATAGAGAAGCATAAATATGTAAAAAAAATAAAAACACAAATGAAGAAAGCATGAATAAGAAAAAAAAATTGCAAAAAACTTAAACTTCCAAAATTGGGTTATAAAAGTAAATAAAAAAAAAATAGCAAATAGCATAATTTCCTCTTTTCTTTTTCTTCTCCTGCAGGCCCTAAAAACGTATAAAATGCTCTTAGATTATGAAGGAGCTAGGCCCAATATAACGCTCTGTTTTACATCAACATAGGCCTGGTATTATGGCCCAATATAAGAAGTTAAAACCCATTTCTATAAAATTGGCCCAGATTTTCAACTTCAAGCCAATGGGTTAACTATCCTCCAAGTCTTGCAATTGATTAATGGGGTTGTTTATATAAATGTCTAAAAAAGATAAAATATTTTCATATCTGTCTTTTTTTTTTAATTTTAAAAAATATATATTATTAAATTTTCTATTTTAAAAATGCTCTACTTTTAAAGGTATATCAAAATATATCATAGGTGTTGGGAAATAAATCACATATCAAATTATTACAAAATATAGAAAAAATTTATAAGTGAGTGAGTATTAGATTTAGTACAAGTTAATTAGTTTTGTATAAATGGGTTCCGACATTCATCCACTTATAAGTTCACATATGTATGGGTTCATGAATTTTAATATGGTATTAGAAATTCATACTATGTTCAACTCCTTCGTTGTTAGACTAATGATGATGTCAGTCCGAATTGAAACTGAAGAAGAGATGCTAGCCGATCCATTTGTAAGTAAGTGTCAACCGACCTGTTAATGTTGGCCACAGGCCAAATCCAGTTGTATTTGAGGAGTTGTGTTGGGAAATAAATTCCACATCGAATAATAACAAAATGTAAGAAGGATTTATAAGTGAGTGGATATTGGATCTAGTACAAGCCAATTGATTTTATACAAGTAGGTTCTAACACTTATTCACTTATAAACTCATATATCTACAAGTCTATAGATTTTAATAATAAGTATACTAAAGGTATAACATATATCTATATATATATATATAAAGAATGGCATTTTTGAAAACCTAAAAAGATAAAAGAGTGTATAATTTCCTCTTTATTAATTGTGTGCTGCATGTACAATTCTTCAAATTGAGATTTTTAATGAAATTATTATTATTATATTTAACTTTTACACATCTGTAATATAGTGTATAGGATATAAGAGTTAATGTGTATTTTCAAAATTAGTTTAGTTTTGAGGTGTGTAGTGTTACTTTTCTATCCCAATATCTGTGTTTGTGTGTGTGTATATATATATATATATATATATATATATATATATATATATATATATATATATATATATATATATATATATTTCAAAAAAAAAGATATAATTTTTACTCATCATATTGCTGTAGTTTAATTAAAGATAAATTATTTATATTAGTATTTGGGATTTTGCTAACGGAATAATAAATCCTATTCAATAACGATAAGAGTCGTTTACAGGGAATATATTTTTAATATTAGAAAGGATTATTTGTTAAATCAACCCAATCTGAACCAAACTATTGATGAAGTTAAGAAATTAGTATAGTTGTGTGAGATCTATGCTTTCCAAGAACAAGTAATTAATTAAGGTAATGAAGATAACACAATGTATACCACAAATAATAAGATCCCAAATGAAATCGTGGGTCATTTTCCCTGAAAAGATGTAAAGAAAGAAAGTAGATAGGTAGAACAATTATTGTACAAGATATAAAATATATTTGTAATAAAAAAAGAAAGTAGGTTTAAAGAAAAAGGCAGTACTTTAGTGTTGGATTAAAGGGAAGAAACTTCAAAAGATAGGGCATTAACCCATTATAGAACGATGGACAATGGAAACTTTAGAACAGGCCTGTTTGATCTCCTTTTTCCGTTCCCATTTTTGCTTTACAACTAGGTAATTATTGGAGTTTTTGGAATGAAGCTACTCTACTTTTTTCTTACATGCACTTGGCACATGGTTAGCTGGAAACCCCTGGTGTCTCTCTTTTCATTATTTATTTATTTATTTTTGTTGGTGTTTTATGGGGTTTCAATGTTTTATGAAAATTCTATTATGATGCTTTTCTTGTTTTTTCTTTTAATCATTACGCCATAGTGAGTCTTCAGCTAATACTGAGGGTTAAGAGAAGAAGAAGTGTAAGCTATTCTGTACAGAAAATATTGAATAATAGTATTTGTCATTATTGGTAATGCTATTTTACAGCAACGATATAAGATTTATACATACACACTGTGCTATCAAGCTTAACAATGAAAAGCATATGTACTGATTACATACTAGAAATAGACAAATGATCAATGTTTTTATACCTGCCCAGGAATTTCTAACTGGTAGAGGTAAAAAGTCACAGATCGAATTGAATTAGAACTATAATAAAAATAATTAAATTAATATTATATAATATAAGAGATATAATTTTATAAGCAATTTAATAAATAGAATAATATGAAAGAAATTTGAATACAACAATTTTTTTAACAAATAATATAAAAATAATTTTAGAATTTAAGATAATAATAGAATAAATAGGTAAAAAGAATTTTATAATTAATAATTTCTTTTTGTAAATAAATATGAAAAAAATTTAATTTTTAGTGCTAAAAAACTTAAATTTATTTTATAATGTCTTTAAAATTTATTGTTAATTTATGTTTGGTTTAGCTTGCTTTATTAATATTCCCATAGATCGAGGGTTTGAACCTTAATGAAAGCAAAAAAAAAAAATCTTTTAAAATTGAAGGCTAATTACTCAAGAAATCAATTCCATATCAATTAGTTCCCTTGTTATCCAGCCAGTTCATACGGATTAAAACCAATTTTAATATAATTAATTCTATTTGATTCTGACAATGGAAATATCTTATGAGTCAACTTTGATAACGCTTAATTAAGTGGCAGTATAGTGTTATTAATCTTATTATTTATAAAATTTTAGTCTCTAAAATAGCCTTATTTTTTTTTATTTTATGTTTCAAAAATAACCTTAGTTTTCTAATTTATTTCTCTATTAAACCCAATGAAACTCGAAATCTAGAAATAGTAATTTATTATAACCTTTTCATTATAATAAATCTAGTGGCGCGCGCGCGCGCACACATATATATATATATATAAACCTTCCAAACTCAAAATCTTTATATATAAGGAAACACAAATTTTATATATATAAGGTTAAGGGTGTTAAACTAATTTAATTATTTTAATAATCTATTCCATCTATAAATCTATTTTACTAAATATAGGATTATAAAAGTATAACTACTTAACATTATAGATTAAAATTATTGTACCATATAATATTCAAAATAAGTAATCTTATGATTTAATTAAGTCTAAAATTAAGACCAATTCTAATTATTACAAATCTATGAACCAAACAGGCTATTAAAGTTTAAAAAATAATAAAAAATGAATATGTATGTTATTATTTTATCTTTACATTGCGTGGTTAACTTATCTAGCATTCATTTTCATTTTAAAAAATTTAATTCCATTGTGCTATCAATTTTATTGCCTTGACCTCACCTATGCCCCCTATTTCTTGTTTGATCATCTAACTTATTATAAAACATATGTAAAGTAGGGCTTGACTAATGAGAAGTTTGGTTAGCACTTGACTAGTGTGAAGTTTGGTTAGCACTAGCGCATATATATATATATATATATATGAGATGGAGATTGAAGAAGTTGGGAGGAAGTAAAATGCCTTTTCTTGACAATTGCATCTTGACTTTTAAATTTTTTCTACAAGAGAAAAAGACAATTAGGAAAAATAAGGAAATTTTGAGTGTATATATATATAAAGACTAAATAAGACCACATACACTTTAAAATATACATCAATTTTTCAGGGACGAGGATGGGACAACTGCCAATATTGCTTTCTATCATTTTTGCAAAGTTTGTGTTTCTTGTCACATTGATTGCAGTAATGGGCACTGGGCAGAAGCTAGAGACAATAAAAATTCCATCAGAAAAAAAAATTATTATTATTATTATTATTATTATTATTATTATATACATAGCTATACCTACTGATTTCAGAATCACATTATTGTTCTTATTCTATGACATATTAACTAGTTGGATGGTGCGATTTATATGCATGGAAATATTATATTATCCGAGTTTGAATTTTTTAAAATCTTTTATTTTAATATTTGAATATTTTTTTGGCCGTTCAACTTTTAAAAATAATATCATATAAGTGTTTTTAACCATTTTTCAAACATCAAAATACTGAAAATAATATTATATGAATATTTTTAACTATTTTTAACCACTATAATACTAATTTGCAACTTTCTTTTTTCTTTATTTGCAACTATGTAGCTCTATTTAAAATCCTGTTTTAGTATTTAATAACATTGTAGAAATTTTTTTTTCTTATCATTTTTTTTATTAAAGATTTCAGAATTGCAAATCAACACTCTAGTGAGTGAAAAACAGTTAAAAATATTATATAAAATTAGTTTTAAAAATCTAAAAACTTATCAAATAAAAAAAATTATTCAAAAACTAATATAACAAATTTAAAAAATTCAGATATCAATCATGCAATTTTCTTATGTGCATAATTAAGACATTATTCTACAATATTTTAGTAGGGTATCGATTGAATTTAGAAATGAAAATTCTCTATATCTCTCTATGCATGAGTCTATATTCTCAACTAGAAGTACTATAAGATTCATCATCAAGCAACTGTTTTTATCTAATTTCTAATTAATTAGATTTTAATAGAAATTTAACTTGTAATCTTATGATGGTGAAGAGGATTCTAATATGTAATATTGAATATTTAAATTAAGAATTATGAGTTATTAATTAATTATAATCAGTTAGAATTATGAGATTTTGAATTAAAATTTAATTAAAAAATTAATATATTTAAGGGATTTACTTCCACACACACAGAGCTAGGGTTTTGCATGCATGAATCAAGATTAAGTATTAGTAATTTATAGAGGATGGAGCAATAAATTAGATTCATGCATAGAATAAAAAAGAGGAATCAAAAAGACCTAAAAACACATTCCCAATTATTTCATCTAATTTCTGATAAATCCCTTTCGTAGATGTCAGAAAGATACTGAAGAAAGCTAGGGATCAACCAATGAACCAACGTTACCTACAAAACACTCACTATACATTTGTTCCCCATGACAATGGCATCTGGGGCACATGGCAGTCCATGTGACCATCACTTGCCCAATCTGTACATATATATATACATAAACCACCACCACCACACTCCACCCTAACTAGCTTCTCCTTTGGTGGTGGTGCTGGTGGTGGCACGACCCTCAAGGCGGGGACCGATTCCCTAAATCGATACACGTGTTAGAAATCTATTGTTCTTCTTCTACGTACTTGAATAATAAGTGACACGTATGTGTTATAGGACCATCCCCAGCCAGCTTAAAATCTGACAACTATACAAGAAATGCCTTAATGTCTGTCTGTTTATATATATATATATATACACTACAAATCATAACCAAAATTTATAGTATATGGGAATCATTAAATCGTGGGTATGGTGTAGCCGACCACATGGATTTAATTATAAGATCTGCTTAATTTTTAATTTTAAATTCTAAGGTTTGGGTTGGTGGGAGCATGGGGGATTCAAATGTGACCATAATACTAAAATGCATCAAATTATACAAATAAGATCTTGAAAGCAAATTAAAAATTAATATTGGAATATTATGAAGTATTGATTAATTAATTCTAATTAAAGATGATTTTAGTAAATCTTGAAGGCTGCAAATTAAGGATAAGGGGGCTTAATTAATTAGTTTATTTCAGTTAAAAGCACCAATGATGAGTTATATATTGAAGTACCTCAGTTAAGTAGCTAGTGGCCTTCATCTTTCCACGTCCAAAAGAAAATTAAAAAAAAAAAAAAAACTAAGGTTATAATGTGTCAAAATTCAAAAAAATCCATGTGTAATGTGTTCTCTTCACATCAAACAACAAAACTTATTATTAAGTGGATTCCAACTCCTCATTCAACCATACAAATTAGATTCCTTTACCTAGCTATACTCGTGGGTTTCCCTTTCAGAAACCTAACCAATTAAAAGAATATAACTTTTTATGTATCCCCTTCCTCCTTAATTATAATATGTATATATAAAGCAAGAAAAATTAACTCTATACAGCTTCCTAGTGCAAAATGTTAAAGAGTTTAATTTCTTTTTAAAAGTATTTTGATGTACTGTACATATTTTTTATAATTTTATACTTCTAGTTTTAGTTTAAATCCACAGTAATTTTAAATGATTATTTATTTAAACGAATCCTAATAAAATTTTTGATGTACCAAAAAAAAAAAAAAAAGAAAGGGAGAAAATTAAACCCATTATCATCTCCCTCTATATGTGTGTGGGGTTCTTACAAATCTAAATACCCAATGGTGTTGGCCTTTCTTGTTATTATGTCTCTCAAACATCAATATATTTGTATTGTTTTTATGTCTCTCAAATATCACTATATATATATATATAATTTTTTTTTTTGTATAGTTCATAATACCATAAACTATAATGTACAAGGCTTTCATGTTCTTGTGGGGTTTTGTAAATATACATAACAATCTTTGCTTCCTCCAATGAAGCTGTTGTGCATGTTTCCAGCAGCAAGAACATAGAGCTTGCATTTTGAAGAATGAAAAATATCTAGTCAATTCATGACTATTGTGACTCATGAATTATTAAATTGCTTCACCAAAAATAAAAAAGAGTATGGTATTATTAAATTGATCACTTGTATATGTCTTATTATGGTGCCATCTTATTTTTCTATTTGGAAAAGGGTATCTCTAAAGCATATTAAAATTGCTTCAAAGCTTGTCTGAGAAAAGGGTGTATGCCCCATCTATGGTATTGAAAAAAGGAGGCAGATATCAAATGAGACAAGCAAAAATAGATTAATCTCAAGTCCTTAATTAACTATATAAGTTAATTATATCACATTCATCATATCTAATTCTTAAATAACTAAATCTTGATCATAGATAGATAAATTGGTTTAAAAAACACCAAGTTTTTCTGAATAATTGAGCATAGCCAGCCTAGTTGCATGCTTAATTTAAGACCTGTCATTGTAAGAATAAATTTGTTTTGATTTAATTAAATAAGGGATTCATAATTGACTATCATAGAACACATAAATATATAGTTTTTCAATTTGTGGAAGTCATAATTTCAATATAGAAGCAATCTTGGAGTGGTTATTAATTAGGCAGTTTCTTGAAAGCAGAGAAAGAAGGTGAAAAAAAAAAGAAAAGAATGACAGTTAATTTTCCTACTAGAATCTAGAATATATAATTGCCTATGGTGTAACAATTATTGATCTATGATTTCAATTGGGGAGGGTTATTAGAAAACATGTTGATATGACAAAAAATTTAATTAGCACCAATTTCATTTTATATATATACACTATACATAAACAAATATTATTATTATTGCTTTGAATATTGAACCTCTTTAGGGTTAAATTAATACTAATTAATTAATTATCCTCCACCATGAATAAAAATCCAAGGTTCAAGGAGAGAGGGAATAAAAAAGAGAATCCAATGGGATGAGCAGTGGCATCTGTCTTGATTTAGATAAAAAATAGAGATGCAAGTGAAGTTGGAGCATCTCAAAAAGAAAAACTTAAAATGGGAAGGCAATGGTACACATGCACCATCTTTTTTATATGATCCACCTCATGAGCTTGTCCTTTTGACTCAGCATATGAGATAAAAATTTAAAAGTAAATTAAAAAGGAAGGATGTTTAATTTGATCTTCAGCAATGGGGCCTGGCCTCCACATTACCAAAATCTCCTTTGATCCAATCATAAATGCTTAAGATAATCTTATCTCTAAATTAAGGATTTGTCAGAGAGCTTTGATAATGTCTATCAATCCCCTTTTCTTTTCATTTCTTTTCTTTTCTTTTTTTCACAATGTTTGTGTATAAAAAAATAGTTTTTACAGTGTCAAACAGAAAATAAGATGATTTTATATCTTGCATTGTATATATATATATTCTTGGATATGTATGCATCTACATATTGTTTGTGTCCTTTACTACCAGACTGTCCATCTATTCTTTTTTTAACTTTATTAATATCAATCATAAAGGGTGTATAAATAGGATTGATCCTGTACTAATATGATTAAAGTATCCTATGATATAAAATCAATGATATACTTGTAATTTAAAATGTTTATAGCTTGTATAGATAGCCAACCTATCTTCTTGGAAAGATGAAATCCTTTCCAACTGGGTCTAAATTAACTAATTAAAATCTGGGGAAAAAGATTTGAAGAAGATTTTTATGTTTTTCAAATAAAGTTTCCCTTCTTACTAATTGATTATTAATAGCACTAACTTTTCTTCTCATTCGTGGATGCCTTAGAGCTATAGGAATTGAAGGAACTTGGTATTTAATTATTAGTTTTAATATCCTTAGGGTGCGTTTAGCAGGCAGTAATGAGATATAATATAATATAATCAAATGAATTTTTAATATAAATTTACATTGAAAATTTATTTGATTACGTTACATTACGTCCCATTACGTCCTACCAAATGTACTCTAACATATACAGAATTCTGTTGATCGAGTATCTGTTTAAACACTATTAATTCAATCCTTTCTTTTTAAGAATTTCTGATTTATTAAAAAAGAAAAAGAAAAGAAGAACATATGAGAGCATTCTAGAGACACCATATGATATGAATACACTACTGCACTTCCATCTACCAAACACATCTTTTTAAAAGTATTCCTGCCTTTCTATAGAATGATGCATAACAACTCTTTTGTTTTCTTCTATCAATCTCTCTAGAATACTAAGGCTACCTAAATGTGGTAACTTTGGGAATCAAGGGGCAGTGAACTTGGAAGGTGGAAACCTAAAGGTCAAAGCCCTTTCTCTTAATGAAAACATTATTTTTAATTTTCTATCCAACTTTGTACTAAATAGAACAAAATTTTGATTTTCTCCGTATTTGACTGTATCAATAATCCATCTTCATTGATGGTTATAATGCACATTTCATAGGTTGCACGATGTATATTCGAAAGTTCCAATTGACCTAAAAACATCATAACTTATAAGCTACTTCCCTCGTGCTATTACTTATCAATAAATAATTCTCCCTGATTATATTCATTATTTCTATGGTATTCTTTAAGTTTTTGAAATGTTTCAATTATTTATCCACACTTTTCTAATGATAATTAAACTTAAAAATTATAAGGAGTAAATAATAACACTATTAATTATCTCAAAAAGCAAAAACTATAAGAGTACATTTAGTAGGCCGTAATGAAATGTAATATAATATAATCAAATAAATTTCTAATATTAATTTACATTAGAAATTTATTTGATTACATTATATTACTATCTCATCACGGCCTACCAAATGCACTCTAAGAGCACGTTTGGTAAGACATAATGGAACGTAATGTAATGTAATCAAATAAATTTCTAATGTAAATTTATATTAAAAATTCATTTGATTATATTACATTATATTTTATTACGGTTTACCAAATGCATCATAAGGATTTGAGCATTGAGATAAATTCCCTAGAGGCGAGAGGTGGCAGTTGCCTCCCCAAAAATTTTGAAAACACTCTTAATGTGTATTAAAAAAGACCTAAATATTTTGAAAAATGAATTTCATCTCCCCGAAATTTTTCAAGAAATTTTATGTCAACCCTAAAACAAAAGGGCTAAATCTACTGTTATCAATTTGTACTCACAGTTTCAATGTGAATATAATTCAAAATTTCAAATCTGAATCCTCTTTTCTTCTTATGAATAAAAAAAATAAATAAATAGTTAGAGATTTCTATTTATGTTTTTTTTTTTTTTTGTGTGTGTGTGTGGTCTAAACTAATCTTAGGCAGGAAATAAAATCTAATGCTAGAGCAACGTTTTGTCAATTTCTATGCATTTAAGTTTCTGATATAAAAAAAAATATATAAACATTAAATATAGTATAATAATGACAACATATAAATGTCAAATTCATATATATAATTTATCTAAAATTTTCACTAAATACTCAAAAACTTGAGCATTATAAGGAGATAAATAAAATTTATAGTTAATGATTATATGATAATTCTTTAAAATGAAATATAATCTTCTTAAACTCCATGTGAAAATTAATAAGGAATTAGTATATATAGAAATAGAAATTTAAAAAAAAAATAAGGGGTTCAAAAAAGAATAAAATCTATTTTTATTCTTTGAAGTTTAAATTTGTAATTTTATTGTACAAAGACAACAATTTCAATTTATCATTGAACCAAAACTAATTTATAATAAATGTTAAATTTGACTCCGGAGCACTATCTATCTATGTTATTGAGTAAATTTATTCTTTATTGATATTAAATAATTAAGTTTCAATTGAAATTTAAAGTCAAAATCTCACAGTAGTATGGATAATTTCAATATCATTAAATAAAAAAAAAAAAAAAAACTCATTTGTTTAATTAAGCAAACTTTTGAGTCTAAGATTTTATTTTTTTTGAATAAAAGACAAAATAGAGAGCATTGGAAGGAAATCATTGTGAAGATGCTTTTCTAAGAATATAAGTCTCAATATGTCATGTAATAGACTTTAAAATCTTATATGTCAAAATGAATAATTAAGAGAGAGAGAGAGAGAGAGACTAAAGAAAAAGAAAGAAGGAGAGTAATACTCCTCAATGCATTTAGCCAACCATTGCAAAATTACAAATCTTTACGTGCCCTCCTTGTACTAGAGTAGTTACAATGATGTACAAGGCCTTCTTCGAGCCAAGAAATAGTTAAAAACTCTTCCTTCTTTTACCCTCTTTGTAGGCTCTATTTTTCATGTCCTGTCCAATTTTAAACCTTGAACAAGAAATTACATAGTTTCTACTTAATCCCACCCTTAATTACATTTCTTGAAGAGGGGTGGGTTACATATACATATACATAAAATTAAAAATATCATATGATCTTCTACTTCTCTTAATTAATTAATTTACACCCTTATTGGCTGATCTTGCAATGATACCTTTTTCCACTCTACCAAACGCTGCAAAAAATCCATAACCTGAAAAGAATATTCCAAATGTACATGTAAGCTGCATAGTCATGCAAAAGTTAATACAATTATATGGAAAAAGTGCAATTAATAAATTACTAAAACTTTATATTATAAATTTATTATTATTTTTTTAAAGAAAAAAAAAAGGTAATTAAGAACTTGCCTGGGTTGGTTCCTGTAGAGAATAAGAGGCACTAGTTTCCTTGGGAAATTTGGACACTAGGATACCAAAACCTTGACCTCTTTCTCTCAATACCTAGTCACCAAAAAAAAAAAAAGGATTTTTGAAAAAATTAAACAAAGAATAATTAATGAATTGATTTCATTTATTATTATTATTATTGAATACCTTGAATGCATCTTCATCTGTTCGATCATCTCCAATATAAACAGGAAAAACATCAGTACAATTGGCAAATCCTGCAGTATCAATTTAATATTAATTAAAAAAAGAACATAATTAGAGGTGAATTGATTAATTAAGGATTAATATTATAAAGTAAGCGCTGTTTAGCCTTTAATTAATATTATTTAGTGATAAACAAAGTAATATAGTGGGGGGAGGTGGCTCTTTGTAAGACAATTGAATAGTAATTTATGTTTGGTTTACATGTATCCTTTCAACAATCAAATCAAACAAAGTTCTTAATTAGAACTGTACTTCTTCTTTTTCTCTTTAGAGAAAATAAGTACTGTACTTAAATAACATTTAAGTTATAAATATTCCATTTAATAAAATAAATAATATGTAGTCAAGTAAAAGCAGTAAAACTTACCAAGTGACTCCAACAAAAATTCAAGAGCCTTCCCTTTGTCCCATTTAATAGTAGGACGGATTTCCAGTACCTGTATATAACAAGATAATAGTATTAATAAATATTATTATTATTATTAAAATAAAAATAATAATTTTAATAAATTAGTAGAGGTCATGTCACACCTTCCTTCCTTGAGTAAGTCGAAGTTTTGGGTACTCCTTCAACACTGACCTAACCGCTTGGGCTAGTTCACTCCATTTCTGTATACATATATTCATGCACTAGTTAGTTAAAATAACACATTAAAAAGTATATAATTATTATTGTTAAAAAGAATATTAATCATTTTAACTGTGAGTGATTCTTTACCTTCTCATCAACACATCGAAAATGAACAGAAACACAGAACTTATTATTCTCCACTTTAGCGCCTGGAGTTGATTTCGTTTTCTCTACCAATTCATTGTAAACCTGAATTTACATTAACAGAAGTTAATTAATATTTTTCTTAATCAAATTATAATATTAAAGATTAGGACAATACAAACCTCATCTATCATGGGTAGAAATTCACTTGCAGGTTGAAAGATAAGAGCTTCACTACCCTGAAGAAGAGTGAAGACAATAAAATTGAAATAAGTAAAAGAAAATAAAATTAAAACTAGTGTTAAAAGCTGACTTACTTTCTTGTATTTGGAGCCTTTTGCTGGCC
Organism: Reutealis trisperma; assembly: GCA_947687605.1. NCBI lineage: Eukaryota > Viridiplantae > Streptophyta > Magnoliopsida > Malpighiales > Euphorbiaceae > Reutealis > Reutealis trisperma. The sequence continues at coordinate 652,458 of CANTUT010000253.1, read as the reverse complement.
CCTTAATGTCCATGCCATGGCTTCCAGCATAGTACAGTTCTGCTAATCGTACAAAGTTATAGACCTACAATAAACACAAGAATACAAATACAAATCAAACCCAAAAACTACAAAAAGAAAAGATTAAAAATTTGCATTGAGAGCAGAGAACAAGAAACCAAAATAGCTTTTGAATGTACCTTATCTCTGCATCTCCCACTCACTATAGCAGTTGGGAAATTCCTTGCAAGCTTTCTTACTGTTGCTCTCATCTAATTTATAGATTAGATTATATATTAATATATTATATTCAGTAACATTAAAACTCATAACAAATATTAAAAATAAATTAAATTTTTAAGAAGAGGGGGGAAAAGAAAAAGAAGAAAAAACAGGGGATTACCTTCTTGGACATGAAAGCTCGATCTGGGTCATCAACAATGGGAGAAAGGGTACCATCATAGTCTAAAAACATTACTATTTGTTTCCCTTTTGAAGCATCAATTATCTGTTCAAACATGTCTAAAGCTGATGGGTGGTGGAGCTGCAAATGTCAGAAAACAAAAAGTCAGTGTTAAAAGATTATTGTTTTTGTTCTGTTCTTCTCTGTTTTGTTCTGTTATTAAGTCCTCACAATCGATGAGTCTTCAGTGAGAGAAGGTGTGGATTTGAGATGGGTAGGAGATGAGGCTCTCATTGAATCAACCCAAGCATTAATCCTTGCTCCTCCATTGATTTCAAGATTCTTTAAAAGTTTCTTTCTTGAAATGGAGATGTACCCAGCAGGCGCCGCCGGTGGCTTTTGAGCCGCCGTTGTAAAGATAGAGGAGTTAGATACATGAACTGTGATTGCCAAATTGATGGTGGATTTTGTATCAGACACTACCACATTTTGGTTTGTCATTTTGGCTCTAATTAATTAATGTCCCTACAAAAACAATCCAAAAAACTAAGAAAGTGGGAAACAAATTCACAACTTGTTGAAACTCAATGATAAATCAAGAATCAAAGCGGACTCATTTGAGAAAAATTGGGCCTTGAAATGATACCTTGAAATTGTATTTGGTTGAAGAAACAGACTGATCTGTTTTTATGAATCTTTAAGCTCAAAAAAGAAGAGAGAAATGAGAGAAAGAACAAAGATTTTTACTAAGGGGAGAGAGAGAGAGAGAGAGAGTATATGTGCTTGTGAGAGAGACAGAGCCGAATGGTCGATTTTTATAGTTGGAACCAGACACTAACGGACGAGCAAAGCTTCATGTACCCACCACTCCTAAACTCCAAATAGTGGGACCCACCTAAGTGGGGTATAATGGAAGAAAAAGATAAAAAGGGACCCACATCCTCTGTCCCCACTTCCCCCTCCCTAAATCCTTAACTGGCCCCCACCATTTTTCTTGCCATGTAGCCGTCTTCCATAACTTCTCTGCCAGCTAACAGATTACATCCACGTGGCCGACATTCCTTGGCTAATCAATGCTTACGTGGATTTATGCCACGGGGTTGGATTTTCTCTTAGATTGGGGCCTGCCTGTGCCTGGTATTTCCCTTAAATGGGTGGGTCTTAAATCGGAGCTATATAAGGGATACTATTAACTGCTTATTAATGCCCTTTTCTTCTGCGTTTGGTACTGAATTTAAAATGTTTTCAGAAAATTATTTATTAAAATTTTTTTAAAAAAATTTCAAAATGCAGGTTTTAAAAGCATATCAGAATTTAATTTTGAACAAACATTTAAATACCTATTATAGGTTTCTGAAAAAAAAAAAAAAAAGCCGTTAAATTTTCCTTCATTAGGAATTTTGGTCTCAACAAAGGGTAATTAAGTATTATGTATTAAAAGGCCCCTTGTAATGTGAAATAAAACCAGCAGCTCAAACTAATCTACCTGTGTTTTATTATAAATTTATAAATTGCAAGTGTGCAAAACCAGCTGCTCTCTCCTTTATTTTTTCTTTCTGTATCCTCCAAATTTTCCTATTTAAATGTAACCAAACCCTTTGTGACCTATTCATCTACTCACCTACAACCTACCTTTTCATCACTACCATAATATTTTCAAATCCATATATAAACAACAATGTTTATATTATTATGAGTATAACTAATCATACATTGAGTTTCAGACGGCAATTTATGAATAAAATCATAGATAAAATTTTTAGAAATTTGTTATTTTTCATATTAAGTTTGACCCATAAATATAGATCCAATTATAAATAATTTTCTAATTAAAAAGATTATTATAACGTTATATTTTTTTTCACTATTTATTATTTTTTAAGAACTTTCTCTTCAATAAAATTGACTTTTTGGGAGACTCCCAAATCAAAATATAATTTAATTAGTAATATGTTTTGAATTTTTTATGTTTATTTAAGAAAACATATCCATGCAATTATTGCCTTCTAATATCTGGCCGCGAATTATGAGAATTTAACTCTAAAATTTAATCTTTCATCCATATACTAAATCCATAGAAATATGACACGTTAATTAATGATATCAATTCACTTATAGATTATAATATCATTAATTGATATGATTTTTTTTTGGATTAATTTTTGAATAATTTGACATCAATAATTAATATGTCATATTTTTATTATTTTAGTTTTAAGTGACGTGGTAGACTTAAGTTAACTAAGAATTTTTCTCTCTGAGAAATTTTAAATAGATGGAATTTACCACATCACTTATAAACTAAATCAATAGAATTATGATACGTCAATTAATGATATCAAATCACTTATAACTAATTCAATAGAAATAAATCACATTAATTAATAATACTATAATTTATGAGTAATTTAATATTATTAATTGACGCGTCATATTTCTATTAGTTTAATTCATAAATGACATGATAGACTCGGTCTACTTAAAAATTTCTCTATACATATAAATTAATAATTAAATATTACATTTTAATATGAGTAAAAAAAAATTAGTAGTATTATATACTTTATATTATGAAAATTGTGTTTATTAATTAATTGTTCCCCCATACAGAAGCAATAAACCAATAGTAATACTTTTGATTTTGTAGTGAATTAAATTTATTTTTGGTAATCCTATTTTTGTATTTATATGTTGTTAGTCAATTTTTCAGGAGAAAAAACAAAAATGAACAACTGTCACACGTGTCTACTGACCCATAATCTGCTGTCCAAGCTTAAATAGACTCTTCGCACCTAAGGCTCTCCTCCTGGGGCCACCTGGCCTTATAACGGAGGCTGGATTACTCATTATTTATTACTATTTTATACTAGTAGTATTTTATTTTTGAAAAATTTATAATTATATTACTTAATTCTCAAATAAATAAATATAATGCCACAATAATTTTTTTTTTTTTAATCATAAAGCCTTCCATTATATGTTCATTTAACTGGAAACCCGATGAGATTCCAAGGGCTTTGGTTTCAGTCTAATTGGAGAAAATCTTAGGTTAATTAATAAATCTATAAAAGGATTTATAGACATATTATTGAGTGACAAGTGACAATAAATATTCAATTTTTTATCGATGATGAATCTGTATTCAAATGAATGTAAAAAATTTAATTTTTAATATCATGTGATAACATAATTCTATGATGTAATCCAGCCAAGCAAAGCCCAAACTTTAACATGTTTAGATTAAATTTGATTTTTTTTTTTTTTTTTAAGTTGAGGTTAAACTTGATTTTGAATCGAGTTTAAAAATTATAATCAATCTAGGCTCATTTAAACTCGAGTTCGGTTCGTTAATAAATTATAATTAAACTAAATTAAATTCAAACTTGATTAATTTAAAACTCGTTATAACTTATCAAAATAATTAACTTTCTAAATATTTATTTCTAATCAAATAATTATAACAAAAATACTTAAAACTAATATACAAGCAAAAACATCCAAATATTAGCTAAAAAATATAATCATAAAATTGAGTATTATATGCATTATAAAAATATTAATTAATAAAAAAAATTTAAAGATTATAATATTAGAGTATATAATAAAGAAATATTATGAGAATATATATTTAAGTCAAATTGAATTACCAAAACAATTATAAGAATATTAAAATATATCTTTTAGAGTGTCAGAATTATTAAGGTAATAATAATAATAATACTAATAATACTAATAATAAAACTATTCACGAGCCTATTAATCAAGCTATTCGTGAGCATGTTCAGTGGCTTATAATTAAGTTATTTACGAATCTAATCAAACCGAATTTAACTTTGTTCAAACTCATTAAAATCATATTTAAACTTAACTTGTTTATATAAACGAACCAAATACGAAAAATAGTTTTTATCGAACTGAATACTAAAATGCTTAAAACGGCTTGATTCATTTTCATCTCTACATATTTCACTCTAATAGGATGATATGTTTCAATCTTAACAATATTAAAATTGCAACTACTTAAGAATTTCTTGTTTAACCAACTTTCCAGAGTAGACTTATTCGCAGCTGAATTATGGACTATAATTAATTAAAAAAAATTACAAACTGGATAAGTAGGTCTTTAAAATATTTAATATTTTTTAAATTCATGCCCAATCTATGAACAGATTTACTCAAAAGCAAAGCATCAAATATTTTGTCACCTTGCGATCGAGGTGTTGACATACAACTAGCTTGGCTGAGCAGTTATGCTACCTCAGAAGTAAATGAGGATTGCAAGGAGTTTGTACATGCCGAGGTGTTATTATCTAAATAACTTTGGTTAACTGTTTTGAGTTTATGTTAAATTTAAAAAGCTCCAATGTTATTTGAAGGCAGTTTCAGCCCCGACCATAGATTAGACAACAATTACATATTAATATATAACAACAGTTTCAGCCCTGGCTATAAAATAGATAGCAGATCCATATTGTAATATCTTTTTTCTAACTCTAAAAAAGAGAGTAATAATATTTCATTTAGTTATTAAAGATAATAGAGGCGGAGCTTGTGTTTGATAAAAAAAAAAAAAAAAAATTCCTAGCAGTGTCTCTTTCCTTTTCCAAAAAAATTTTTAACCACCGCTAATTTTCTCTTTTTGATCGATGGTAGTTTCTTACTCTTTTTTTACTTAAATGTTTCCATTTATGAATACAGATTCTTGTAGATTTGTTAATCAGTGTCTTTTTTACATAGATTTATTATTATACATATTGTTTTTAGTCAATTTCTTAGGATTTTTTTTTATGGGATTTACTTATTTATAGAGCGTGTTATATTCTTGTTGAAATATTTTATTCTCTTAAACTTTTTATAGTTTTGAGTTTATTTTCATGGTTTCTTTATTTATTTTTGACATTCAAATAATCAAACTTGTTAAAAAATATAAAGATGGTCTATTTGTGACTTAAGCAGAGCACGTTTTTAGTCAAGTTGTCAGTTTTAATACTTTATAAATACGATTGGAGAATGTTTAAAGAAATTCAAGGCATTTTATTATACTTCTTGATATATATTATGTTTTATTGTCGTATCAAAATATATTATTTTTAATTATAAATAAAGAACCATGATATTTCCTAAAAAAAAATTAATGAATAATTTTCTTTAACTAAATTTGACCGGAAATTGATAAATACTTGCTGAAATCAATGGAAAACTGACTAAAGTTGGTAAATAAATTTAATCTAGCAGTAAGTGTATGTACATTCTTCGAGCAATAAATTTAGTATTGATTTCCCCTCTCATAATTGTTAAAAAAATAAAAAATTGTGTTCATCAACTAAAATTTGAGTTAAACAGAAGTAAAATAGACATATGATGCTGCTGGTCTCTTGATTCTGTCATCTGTATCTAGTCTTGAAACAAGAGGAAAAAGACCCATTAACCATTACATATAGAATAGTCTCTTTTTAATATTATATTCTCACTTTCCAGATCTCTCTATTATTGTCTTGATAGAGAGATACTCTATAGTTCTATACTATAATATAAATTATTCTACTTATATTTATACACAATAATATTGCTAAAGAGACCAACAAAATCAACCAACCAACATGACTTACATACCATGAATATTAATAAAAATTAATTATTCTCATTTGACTATACATATAAATCAAGAGAAGGAACATTTTCAAGATTTGAGTCTCAATATTATTATTTTAATTCTTGTTAATTAATTAATTTAATTTTCAAAACTAAGAAAGTAGTACTGATTCTCTAGCATGATATATGCAGTTCAGAATTTGTCACATGGGTTGTGGTAATGTATATAAATCTATTATCTAATTTATTTAATTTGTAACCAAAGCTTTTGGTGGTATCTATAATGTATTTATAATTTTTTATATATAAGTTCACATTAGGTTATCAGGAGAAGGAAGATCTTTCGGTTTATTCTTTAATTTTCTTTATTTATTAGTATATTAATTAATTAATTAATTAGTCAAAACAGTAGGCCTTGGTGAGATGCTTATGCTTATGCACAAACTAAACTACTACTGGTTTTCAAGCTAATTTATATATTAATTATTTGTATTATTGATTGATTGATTAATTAATTAAGAGTTTAAAAAAAATTAAATGATTAAAAATAGAAAAAAGTGAATTAATAAAGTACAAAGAAACATTTTCATAATCCAGAAAGTGACTCCGTGTTCTTCGCCTAAATCATCGCTTTCTTTTTGGTTAATTTTTTATTGTTATTTATAATTAGTTCACTAATAATGTTCACACTGTTATATATATAATACTCTACTGTTTTAAATACCGTTTAGTAAAATAATTATAAATTACTGTATAATTTGTTTTGAATTTCTAGATAAAATTGTAATTCATATAATTATAGTTCACAAACCTTTATGATATTAGTTAGAAAACAATTAAAAGTTACCAAAGAAGCCTAATACATACTACTATAAATTATTTAGCTTTCTTCGTAATTTTTGAATCTTGAAGATACCAAAACAGAATTAATTAATAATTATAATGGTAGACTGAATCTTGCACTTATCAAATCTTAAATAGTGAATGCTCTATTGAGAAATATTAAATACTTTTTTTTTTTACTTTTTCTCATTATTTTTTCTATTTTTATAATGATATATAAATTAAATTAAATTTTATAAATATATATTATTTATAATTTTAACTTATCTATCACTATAAGAATGGAGAAAATTAAGAAAAGATAAAAAAGAAAAGATATTTAAATCTACCTTCCGTATTAAGATAAATAAAATAAAATAAAATTTTATTTAATCTTGAAAAGAGCAAAAGTGTTGGCCGTCTAGCCAACAAGAAACATCCAGGCATCCCCATGCAATAATATTAAATATATTAATAATTATTAATTACTAATTAATATAATAAAAATATTAATTAGTATTATTGTTAATAAAATTTTATACTTCTCTTTTGGTACGAGCATACGCTTTTTCTAGTTCTAAAATAGGTTTAGTTAGCCTTAGCCATATATAGGTAAAAGGTGCTAATACGTACTTGAAAGGGTTTTGACACGAGCATTGTTGATGTCTATGGAGACAGCACACGTGTGGTCAAAGCATCTCTGTTTTATTATAATTGGTCCACGTGGAAATAGATAAATAGGTGATCATACACGCGGCAAAACATCATTGAATGTACGGTCCAAATCATCATCAAGAGTGCAACACCCACATGGTAAGAAACAAATACAAAAACCCTTCAATGAATTCCCATGGTCGGTGGATTCCATAATCAAACATTCAAGTTGAACTGACTCCACACACGCTTATTCCTTCAAGACATGTGTTCCTGGTTCTGTTTATATTTTGCTTAATGAAATTTATATTTATGCATATAAACATTTACATTATTATTATGACCAAATCTGCTTAGCTCAATTGGCTAGACTGAGGCTAACCATGAGCTATTAAGTTATATATAGAATGAGCAAACTTCCATTTTGGAGGTGAATATTTGCCTAGCTCTCTATTCAATGGTGGAAACAGATTTTGCATACAAATAGATAATTTTGATTCTTGCAGCACATAAATTGAATATAAATACGTTTTTTATGTTGGTTTTTTTTGGTAAATTTTAATAAATCGATTGATCGAATTGATTAAATAAAAATTTTATTTAATTTTTTATCATATGAAATCAAATAAAATGATTGGACTCAATATTATATTATATTATATAGGTTCATTAATTGTTCTGAGAAATTTATAAAATTAACATTAAAATTAAAATAATTGAAGTGCTAATTAATGAAAATGACAGGATATATGGTATGGAATTAATGGGTAAAAAAAACTTAAAATGCTCTTTTTGAAAAAGATTAGTTACAGATGGTTCCAAGTCTAGCTTTTAGGAGAATTCTAGTAGAGGATGATTTAAAGTGACATTTGAAAAAAAATATATATATAATAGTAAGCACTCAAGTTTTTAGTCATTTTTTCTTGGCAAATAATAATAAAGAAAACCATTATTAATTTGTATTGAAAGACTCATGAAAACCTAAGTTAGGTCAAGGTGGCTTTTTCTATTAAGGTAGTATGGTATTATTATTATTATTACGTAGAAAATACATGGTTTTGAAAATTTAGGTATTATATCTTGAATTTTGAGTTTCTTGACCCCAGCTAAAAGAAAGAAAAGCAAAGAAAGTGAGGTTGGTGTCGATGAAAAGACATGGAAACGAGTTTAGGTTAAGCAAAGAGAGAGAGAGAGAGCTGTGTGTATTTTTGTGGTGGCAATAGAGTGGAGTTAGGGCAAATTAATGATTAGAACTTCTTGTGCTTGGTGGGGGCAAATGACCAGTAACATCTCTCTCTCTCACTATTTCCATGGCCAATCGCTCTCTGCGCATGCAACCAAAAACAATTATTTATTTATTTATTTATTCTTTGATAGGTCGGCCCACACTTTGACACGTGGGTTTTGACCCAGTGGGTCATATATATCAGGTGGTGGAAGGTCTACTGGTGTTTTAATTAGATACATAAAATATCAAATTCAATGACTTTGAACACTAAGCGAAAGCAATCATATTTTCCATCGGGAAGAGTATATATTGGGTGACACCCAATTGCCAGAGAGATAAATATATCACCTAATTATTTACTATTATTACAATTATTATTATTATTTTTGGCAAAAAAAAAAAATTATTATTAGCTACCCAGTTTTTTTTTTAATTATTATTATTATGAGACTTTTTATATTATTTATGGGACCCCTTATCTGTTGTTTTCTTATGTACATTTCAATTGAGACCTCTCTTCTATATGTATTGCAAATCAATCAACTTTTGTTATATTCATGTGCTATTTTTCATATGTATAATTGAGGCTGTTCAATTGTTTTTTTTTTCTTTTTAATTATTGTATAATTAGTTTAATAGAAAAATATCAAAGAACAGTGCGGGAGTAATAGTTAGAAATGATAATAACAATTTTATAATAGATGTTTTTTATGATTAATTTATTTTTAAACAAAATAATCTATTTTATTTGTGAAAAAATAATTTTTCAAGAAAAATAATGATTTTATTTATATTTTTTTATAAATTAAATTATTATTTAATAATTCTTTTTAGTTACGAAAAAATTTTTAATTTTATGAAAATATGTCTTATTTTTTACAAAATAACAATTTTACAAAAAAATAAAAATAATTTCATAATTACAAAAAAAAAATAGCTCTCTTACAAAAAAAAAATCATAATCTTCTTATTTTTTTGTAAATTAGACTATTTTTTATAAAGTTTATATATAGATAAATTTAAAATACTATTTTAATCATTCTAACATTTTTCATTTTTAATTAGTAAAATATAATAATATGTTAATTTAAGTATAATACTTTAAATATTTTAATTATATTTATTATCTATAACTATTCTATTGGCTATGAAAAATAAAATTTTGTACTTTATTTTAAAACAAAGTGATATAAAAATTTGCGTATATGATGCTTTTTGTAAGAAATTTGTGATTTTTTTAAAAGGAGTAATATTTTTTCGTAATTATAAAATTATTTTTTCTTGTAAAATTATTGTTTTGTATAAAATAAATCATAATACAAAAAAAATTATATTTTCGTAAAATTAGAAATTTTTTTCACAATTAAGTAAAATTGCAAAAAAATAGTTTAATTTAAGAAAAATATAAATAAAATTATAATTTTTAGTTAAAAATATTTTTTCGCAACAAAATAGATTACTTTGTTTAAAAATAAAATAATTATAGAAAACACCTATATATATATATATATATATATATATATATATATATATATATATATATATATATATATATATATATATATATATATATATATATATATATATATATATATTGATGACATAAAATTATTTTTCTCCAAATTTAGGAGATAGATTTAGATCACTACTATAAATAACTCATTTTAATAATATATAGATCATGCTGTTCAAAATTAAAAATTTGATACTTAAGAGTACCACCATCTGAGGTATAAAACTCATATAATAAAAAAAAAATTATAACATTATTATTATAGATATTTGACAACACCATTAATTAATATGCTATTCATATATATATTGATGTTTAATAATATATTAACTATATAAATATATTTGCTGTTAATTATTAGTTTTAATAATACGTCTCAAATGATATTAAATTAACAGTATTTCCTCCTACTCCAATTATATGATCCCAATTAACAAATTTTTTATTTTTATTATACATATAAAAGGTATTTTCTTTTTCTTTGAAAATATACTATTTAATATACAAATTTTAATGATTTCTCCTTAAATATTAACTATAGTATTTAAAATTTTATGCACGTGATATATATGTGTATAGTGTTATACATGTAATAACAATTTCACCTATCATCATTGCCATTCTTACTCAGAATAAGAAAGTAAAATAAATGAAGGCATACCACAAGATTAATATGACAAAAAAAAAAAATTGGGAAAGGTTGTAAGTTGGTTTTCCTTCCTCTAGTTCTTTGTATTAAAAAAAAGAAAAAAAAAAAAAAAAGAACTCAAGAAGCATTTTTTTTTTTTTAAGGATTTCTTAATATAATTAATTAATTAAGACCTTAATCAGGTCTTAGGTATCATTTGATATACTACTTCCCAAGAAGTAAATTTTTTTTATTTGACTTAATGATAAAAAAGACAATAATATCTTACCCTATTTATTTAATTTTATTTAATAAAGGATAAATATGTCAATTTATATCTATTTCAATTAAAAAAGTCCAACTTCCTAAACTCTCCTTAAGAAAATGTACTTCCTTTAAAATCATAAAGTAGACATCATACTTTCCAAGAATTTTTTTCAATAACCACTGTTAAACAAGTTAAAATTTTCTACTTTTCATAAAGTTTTACTTTTTTAATTTACTTATTTCATACCAAACAATACCTTAATCTTATAAACTTCTTGAATTGATATATGCCAGGTTTCGTAGATGTTAATTACAATCCATATGCTATTTTTCATATGTATAATTGAGGCTGTTCAATTGTTTTTTTTTTCTTTTTAATTATTGTATAATTAGTTTAATAGAAAAATATCAAAGAATAGTGCGGAGTAATAGTTAGAAATGATAATAACAATTGTATAATAAGTATTTTTTATGATTACTTTATTTTTAAATAAAATAATTTATTTTGTTTGTGAAAAAATAGTTTTTAAAAAAAATTATAATTTTATTTATATTTTTTTTATAAATTTAATGATTTTTTCATAATTCTTTTTAGTTACAGAAAAATTTTTAATTTTATGAAAATATGACTTATTTTTTACAAAACAACAATTTTATAAAAAAGAAAAATAATTTCGTAATTACAAAAAAAATGACTCTCCTACAAAAAATATCATAATTTTCTTATATTTTTTTTGTAAATTAGACTATTTTTTTTTATAAAGTTTATATATAGATAAATTTATATATTTAATTCTATTTAATGAAGGATAAATATGTGAATTTATATTTATTTCAATTAAGGAAGTCTAACTTCTTAAACTCTCATTAAGAAAGTGAATCTCCTTCAAAATCAAAAAATAGACATCATACTTCTCAATAATTTTTTTCAATAATTACTATCAAACAAGTTAAAATTTTTTACTTTTCAGAAAGTTTTACTTTTTTCGTTTACTTATTTCATACCAAACAATACCTTAATCTTATAAACTTCTCGAATTGATATCTGCCAAGTTTCGTAGATGTTAATTACAATCCAACAATTAAGAATTTCAGATGGACTAAAGAACAACATATCTACTAACAATTTTTTTTTTTTCCAAAAAAAAAAAAAGAAAAATTGTCTCAGTTCATAGCATATGTCGTATAGGCAGTCGTCAAGTACTACAATTATATCCCCAAATGGGGAAATTCCCTGCATCTGATTTAATAAGGTCTCATTCATGGATGGTATTTTAACAAAAGCCGAAATTCAGTTTTTTTTTTTTTTTCTTTGACAGAAACATGGAAAGTCAAACCATGAGACAAAAATTCTACTTTTTTAGGAAAAAAATATCAATAATGTGATAATTATAACATTTTTGTGTTGGACAACATGTGGAATGTTTGAAGTGAAATGTAAGGAAATAATTTTTCATATATACAATGACTTGATGTTATATATTGGTCAAGAAAACAATGTCACTTTGAATACTACAATCCAAAAATTATTTGGACAAAATTATTCAATGAAATAAAGAGTGATTATTAATTAAGAATCTTAATTTCTGCATTTATTTTTACTGAAACAAATGATTTCTGTTATTGCCGACACTCAAAATCGTAGATAGTATAGCTAGGCAAATATTTCTTCTTTTTTAATTTAAGAGTCGTGTAAAAACGGAGTACACAGATCAAGATAATGATAAATGATTATAAATTTTATAAAAAATTCATAATAATTTACTTAATTACTTTTTTTCAAAAATGCTAAAAAATAAAATGAGTAAATTAGTTAAAATTATGAGATTTAATAAATAAAGAAAAATTTAGAATTTTTTAATTAATATTATTTTGAATTTATAAAAGCGATACTTTAAATTAAATAGAATATGAATTTTTTTCTAAAATAACACTTAAAGTGGAATGAAGATGATAGATTTCAATGTCAAGTATTGAGAAATTTGGTTGATTAATTAATTAATTAATTAGGGAAAGTGTGAAATTGGTTGATTTGGGAAATTTCAATTCAATTTTTTTGTCATTTTATAAGACAAGTGGAGAATCAAATTATTTGGTTTCACACGTAAATTAGTCTATTATTTACGCATCTAATCCTTGACGACAAATTATAACAACTTCTTCACAAGTGGGTTTGTTTATGAGGTTTTAAGTTTGATCCCATTTGGAGAAGGAAAGAAACAAAACAACTAAAAGCACATATTTTCTTTTTCTTTTTTTTTTTTCTTTACTTGTTGTATTGTATCAAAGAAATTTCAATTTTCATATTTGCTAATTTAAATTCATAGATAACTCTTAACAATTCGATGAATAATGATATAATATTAAATCTTTCTTTTATGATTATATACTAAAATAAATAACTCAAAATTCAAACATAATTAAGACAATAAATGATAATAAATTTGTTAAATTTTAACAAATTTAATTTTAGACCTCTACAAATTAGATTGCAAAATTTAAAAATTATTACTCATTCCATCCCAAATATATAGGTCTATTTCTATTTTTACACATATTAATAAAAGTAAGTTAATATAGTCTAAATAATAAATTTTATTTTAACTTTTCAAAAATATCTATCAATTAATTTAATTAATATTTATATAGTAAATTAAAAAGATTTATGTGGTAATATTAGATAAGGATAAATTAAGAATTTAAAAAAGTAAATATGTTTTAAAAGAAAAAATAAACCTATATTTTAGAATATCTAAAAAAAAAAGTGAGTCTATATATTTAAAACGAAGAGAATATTTACAGTACTAACGATGTTAAACTAGTCAAAAATAACTTACTTAAGCTATTTGTTTTGTGGGAAAACTCAAATTAATAAGATTGATAAGATAGGTTAAATTAGGTTGACTCATCAATAGATCTTTCATGATCTAAACTGACAAAGTTAATTTTCTGTGGATCAAAGCTTTAGCAATTAGTATGGTCTAATTGATTAATAAAATTCTAATATATCATATAAAATTATTATTAAAGTTCATGAGCATATATATACGTGGATTTATAAGTGGGCAAGTATTGAAACTCACTTATATAAAACCAATTGGGTTGTATTAAATTCAACACCCACTCACTTATAAATTTTTTATATATTTTGTTATTATTCGATATGAGATTCATTTATCAACACACTTTCTCAAGTGCAATTAGGCTTGACATGTGGCCAACATTAACAAGTCGGTTGACACTTACTTACAAATTAACTGACTGACATTTCTTCTTCAGTTTCAATTCAAACTAGCATCATCATCAGTCGAATAACAGAGAGTTTGAATATGAGTCCTAGAATTCAGCTCGTTTGAGTATGAAACTATGATACCATATTAAAGTTCATGGGCCTATATATACGTAGATTTATAAGTGGATAAGTGTTGAAACCAACTTGTACAAAATCAATTGGTTTGTATTAGGTCCAATACCCACTAACTTATAAATCTTTTACACATTTTATTATTATTCGATATATAATTCATTTTCCAATAATTATAAACTCAAATAGTTATAAAGCGAGTAACAATATATTATTTTTAACTTCATCACACTCAAAATATTATAATTAATAAATAATAAATAGAATAAAATATATAAAACATATTCTTCTTTATATTCTTTTATTTTATTTTAATATGTTTAGGTTCAATTCTTTTGAGAATTTTTTTAAAATGTCAACTTAATTGGAATGTCTGATTAATTTATGTTATTGATTTTCTTTAAAAAAAGGGGTAAAAGCGTATAAAGCCCCTAAATTTCTTTGATTTAAAAGTGATAAAAACCCCATAAATGAAAATTGGACACATGTTAATTTGGTAACTTTTAAAAGAAGAAGAACAAATTTCAAGATCCCACCAAATATATAAAGAGAGGAAAGTAATAAGTATTTTCCCAGATGATGATCAGAATCCAACTAACAAAACGACTACTAACCGAAATAACTGCCACGCCGACATGCCCCTAAACTTTCGGTTATGTTGTGGGTCCCTGAAAATGAAAAACTTTTGCTAATGTATTGCCACGTATGACATGCATGGACCTCTTCCTTCCTTGCTCCTTTTATATTTTGTGGGGGCGGTGCCACGTCAACTTGACTAATCAGATAATTAATACCTTGTGGGTCCCTTCATAGATGAATTCTTCAAAAAAAAAAAAAAAAAAAAAGATTAAAAAGCTCACCTCATCTCCTAATCTGTATATCCCTTTTGCCTTCTTTCTATCTTCTTTCCGTTTTTCAAACATTTTTATTTTTATTTTGGTGGATTCAATAATTGAAATGCCCCACGTCGATCGATGTGGTTGCATGCACTTCCTCTTTTATATATATATATATATATATATGACATTGAGTCGAATAAAATCTTAATTTCTCGTATTTTCTTTTAATTTAAAAATTTTTAAATTCTATAAAAAGCAAATAAACAAAATAGCCTCTAATTTTTTTAACTAATTTGCATAAAAATAATCGATAAGAAAATAAATAAATATTATTGTGAAAGGCAAATAACTTGAAAAATAATATACTAATTTTGGAATAATAATCTTAATTTCATACACTAAACTAATCACATAGTAATATTTTAAAATTTTCTTAAAAATATATCTATTATTTTGCTCAACGGGAAGATATTACTATTCTCTTTATTATCTTTATGGGTCTAATCTAAATTGGAAAAACTCAACTAAGAAGTGAGATCTTGACAGATTATTAGTTTAAGCAATATTCACCTTTTAAAAATACTTGTAAATGGTCATTAAGCTAATTCATCACCAAGCAGAATAATTATGGAAATACAAATTGCAAAGAAGTCAATTTCATCAGTTAATTGAAGCAACAGTGTAACAGACAAGATAACTACTAGATAATAGAAAGAATAGATCCATTTGTCATTCTTAATTTGGCTCAGAACCTTTATTTTATGTAAAGCTGCTGATTATAGATCACTAAATATGGAATGTTATTGCTACCAAAATTGTCGCTTTTATATTAATTATTAATATATCAATATCAATCTTTATTCTTTATAATTAATTTCATTATTACTAGGTAAATTAAGTACACCTATTACTTTTATTTTTATTGTGTATATTAATTAATTAATTAAACAATCACGCATAAAATTTGAATATATAGTCAACCATAATGTACTACATTTTAAATTTGATGTGATGAAAATTATCTCATTTTAGATATGAAGAAATATAAAAGTGACGTATTAGATATGTAGATAAACAAAAGAAATATTAAGAGCTTTCAGAACTAAACGGCAAAGAATTTCTGATACCTAAATTAATAAGCTTGACAATGAAGAAATTTGTAAGAAAAAAGCCGGTGCTTCCTGTTTCTTATAAAGAATTATTCAAGATTCTAGTAAAGATTGTTTTCTAACGTTGGATTTGACAAATAATAAAGGGAAATATTAAGGAAAAATAAAAGGGTGCCGACCTTTTAAAGATTTAGGTTTCGGTTCGTGGTCCTACTATCAAAGTATGAATAGAGTCTCTGTGATGCCTTCTTGAATGTTTTGACACATACCTGGCCACTATCTATGTATTATTATTATTATTATTATCACTGTCATTATCATTCATCATCATTGCACTCAAAACTTATGTAAATAATTTTGAAATTAAGCGCAAATATACTCTTAGTATTTGGCTAAAAGTGCATATCAACATTTATTTTTTTCTAGGAATAAATATATCTTAATATTATAAAAAATGGCCAATGTGCTCATTTTTCTATTAAATCCGTTATCTCTCTCCACATGGCTCTTCACACTTTTTCTTTTTCTTTTTTCTTTTTTTTTTAATTTTTTCTTTTTTATCCTTCCTTTAGATTTGCCTTTTTCTTAACTTATATTTTATATTCACTCACAAAAGTTTTTGTGAGTGTATATATATAATATGAATTTTTCTATTTATTTTTTATTTATAAATTTATATAATGATAGTTATAATTATTAATAAAAATTAATTATATTATTATAATATAGAATAAAAAATTTAAAAAGAATTAATTATGATATTGAATGTGTACACTCCAAATATTTCCTAAAAAATATATTCACATGAAAAATAAATAATGATATAACTAGTTTTATTCTAAAAAATTTATTTGAAATATGATAAAAAATTTCTAAATAACTTTTGTATATATATATATATATATATATATATATATATATATATATATATATATATATATATATATATATATATATATATATATATATATATATATATATATATATACACATACATATATATATATATATATATATATATATATATATATATATATATATATATATATATATATAACAATAAATTAATAGTGTTAAATGTCAATATATATTAATAGCATGTTAATGATAGTACTCTTAATTTTTATTAGGAAAATTTTTTATTTTTAACAGTATAATTTACATGCTATTAAAATAGATTATTTGTAGTGATGACAATACAAATACATATTGGCATACTAGGAATTGAATTTAGGGACCCAATTACCAACTCATTTACCCATTTACACCTCAGTTAACAAATGCTGACTCATATAGCAGTAGAATTTAATAGTTCTATAAATCAATTTTTTTGATTATTTTAAATTATTATATAGTACACTGCTATTTGACCTCATTATTTTAGTCAAAGTAATTTTTTTTTTTACCTAATGAAACAACAAATAGTTGCAATTAGCTAATTTAAAAAAAAAAATAAAGCTTGTAGCAATAAATATTTAAAAAAATAGCTTATAGCAGCAAATATTAAAAAATATAGAAAATTTATGTATTAAAAAAAATAGAATTAAAAAAAAATAAAAATAAAAATAAAAAAGGGCGTAAGCCCAGGGACGTCTTTTACATAAGACATGCGTAATGACCAACCACACCAACCATGCATTTATATATTCTTCTTGAATTAAATATTTCTATATTAAAGAAATATCAACAGTTTAAAAAGAAAATAAAAAAAATCTTGGACGAGGATTCGATCCTAGGACCCTAGGGCGTGTAAGACAAGCTGATAACAAATCATGCCAACTATTCCTTATGCATATTTTGAATGTGGGGGGTCTACTGCCCCATTGGCCGCAACGTGGCTCTGTCCCTACTTATCGGGATGATTACATTTACAAAAATGGGAATATGATTTATCTTACCAGAAATCACATACTCACATTTAAAATTATAATGTTGATTTATTCATTACTTCAAATAGGGTAATCATTCTTGAATGTTTAAGAAAAACATGAGTTCAATATTTATTAATTCCTTATTAAGGGTAATCTCACGTTGATTTGAAATGAATAATATGAGTTATTAATATACGCTGAGAGTCTATCATTTAATTATCTAATTTTAGTCATTTAAATTATAATAGAACTCAATATATGTGTATTTATATTTTTAATACTCACTTATATTTGTTTTCCTTCTCCATTCATAAAAAAAAAAAAAATTAATATTACTAATTGTATTTTGTATAAAATTAATATTATTTTATAAAAGATGTTTTAAGTTTCACAATATTATTAAATTTAACTATGAATTACCTAAAAAAATTATATATATATATATATATATATATATATATATATATATATATATATATATATATATATATATATATATATATATATATATAAAAGAAAACATAATATAAATTTAAATTTTAAAATATAAAATAGTTATCACTTGATACAAGTTGCAAAATTTTCTGCTTTTTATAATATATATATATTCTTTTAATTTGCATCATTGTTCGGTGGATTAGATGTGTAAGAAAGGTATAGCGACTCATAAAAAAAAATAATGATAATAAAAATTAGGAAATTCATAACACTATTTCATTTGGACCACACATAGTTTATCATGTCGCTTCAGGTGACCAAGAGCTGTTTATCAGATTAGTGATCAGTACTATTTCTGTCATTTTCTTCATTTGAAATATTTAAATAAAAAAATGTATTAAAACTTCCTTCAAAATTATTACTAGTAAAACATACAAATATTAGCTTTGTTTGGTGGGATGGGGCAATTATACGCTTTGAAAAAAAAAAAAGTATATATAAATTTATATAATGAAAATAACTCAAAACAAGAATACCAAAAATTTGAAAGAAAAATTCTTTCAAAGAGAAAGAGATATTATTAATTCGTATTCTGCCTTCAAATCATTAAGCGTATAAGATTTATAGAGAAATCCAAAAAAAAAAAAAAAAATGGAAACCAAAGTATTGACTTGTTTTCTAAAAAGGAAAGAAATCAAATAAATTACATAATCTTTAAGGTATAATCATAACTAAAATTATGCACCAAACAACGCCATAAATAGCGCTTCCCAAAAGTAATTCAAAAAATAAAAATTACAAAAAATGAAAAGAAACATAAAAAAAAATTGCTAAAACACAGGCCAAAATGAAGAAATTTGATTGAAAAAAAGACTTTTGTTACTCTGAGAGATAACAACTCTAAATTGTTGACCTATTTCCCATTGAGCTTGAATCATAACACTGTCAGAAATTCATTTATTTGATTTTGACCACTTTAAAGATTAAATTGATCTGAAATCTCTAATACTTACAAGTTCGTATTACAGAGCGGGTTACTTTTTGAAAATATCGAATCTAAATTAAATAAGCAATGAACATATTTTCACCATTAGTCTAGCATCTAAAGTAGTACATTTACATCATTTAAAAGAATGATTTTCCATGTAACCCAAAAAAAATAAAGTGATTATGATTTTCCATTAATTATAAAAGCAAACCAAAGAGCAAATGGAACCTTAAAAGTGTGAAAATGTTTGATAAGATTAGAGCTGAGCAAGATATTTGAGAGCAAGATATTCGAGAATATCATACTGAATTGAAATACCAAACTAATTTAGTATTATATTATAAATTTTTTGGGACTTTAGGAGAGAATTGTGCAAAAATTATATCGAAAATTTCAGTTTGGTATGATACTTGTTCTTACCTCATATCCAAACCAAAAACTACATTAAACTTACTATATTAAATCAAACAGAAAATACTAAAACCGAACTAAATATTTACCTAATATCATATATAATAATAATAATAATAATAATAATAATACATCATACATCATACAGTATAGTTAAATAATACATTACATGCATACATTATACTATGTACATGTTACTAGTATATTACATAATTTACATGAAAAATATTTATGATCATTAAGAAATCCTAAACCCCAAAAGAACAATTTTTTTGGTTAAGTTCAATGCGGATCTTCAAGTCTTTTTGTTTGGTTTTGATTATCAAATTTTTAAATTGAAAATTTTTTATTCGATTCGATTCGATTCTTTTTTAAGAACTGACTTAGATAGACCCTACTTAGGCCTAGAAGGATGGCTCACTTATTGCCACTTCTAATTATTTGGACTCATATCATTTTTGTCTTGTTCTTTTATTTTATTTTTAATTCTATGTAGTTATTGTTTTATTTATGTTTTGGAAAAGTACAAAAAAGTACCTTGTTGTTGTAGTGTGATGAGGCAAAATTACCTCATTCTATTTTTAGAGAACCCTTGGCATGAGAGTAATGAAATGGAGCATCTAGACAGAGAAAAAATAGATTAAGATCTCCCCAAGGCAAACCCAAAGGAGAGCATCAGATGCTTAAGTCAATAGGTTGAAGGAGAAAAATAGAGAAATACAAAGTAAGGAAGAGTTGAAGATGGGATTTGGATTCCCTTCTTTTACCTTGTTCTTACCTTGATATAGAGAAAATGTGAGGCCCCAGAGGCCTATGTCTTCATGCTATTAGAGGATATTAGAGGCCATTTTTATCCTTTATCATAGGCCCACCACTCCTTAGCTTGATTTGAGCAAATCGAGGAACGAGTAATGGAATAGATATATGATCTCATTGTAATAGTATTTATCCCTGTTATATAGGAGCCAAATTGTAGGCAACTGATAAGCTCAATATAAAGGTAGTTAGATGTCTGATAAAGAGACAAGCTAGTGGACTCGATATGGAGGTGGCTAGATACTTGAAGAAAGAGGCAAGTTGAGGAGCTCGGATGGCGACGCGAGTTAAAAAGATCAAATAGAGAGACAACTGAGTGCCTAAAGAGAGATGAACTGAGAAGATAGATACAAAGACAATTAGATGCCTAAATGGAAAGATGAGCTAGGGAGCTCAATGTGAAGGTGGCTACCAGTACTTGAATAGAAAAGCAAGTTGAGAAGTTTAGTATGGAGGCAACTAGATGCCTAAAAGAAGATGCAAGCTGAGGAGCTTGATGTGGAGGTGACTTAATGCCTAAATAGAAAAGCGAGCTGAAGAGCTTGACATTAGAGGATATAAGCTATAACTAAGGGCTTATATATGAAGCATGTATACGATCACCCTATGATTGCCACATCGTGGTGTGATTTTATGGTTGCCAATTGCTTTAGGTTTTCAATGCCACAGTTCATGGACTTACAGATTCCAAATAGCTCCAAGTCTTTAATTCTACAACATGTGTACTTATAGATTTCTAATAGCTTCAAGTCTTCTAAATAGTTGCAAATCTTCTAAACAGCTCCAAATCTTCAAACCTTCCAAATAACTTCAACTCTTCTAAATAGTTTCAAGATTTTCCTTCTTTATATGTCTATGAATAATATGTCTTGCCAAGGGAGATCTTAGATAATAATATGCCTCAGTGAGAAGACCTTAGAAATCCATCTCAAATAGAGGTATTTAGATAATATGTCCCAATAATAGATGATAAATAATAATATACTTATTTGATAAAGGACTTAGATAATTATGTGTCTCACTAATAAAGGATTAACCTCGCAAGATATTTTATATGATAAGGTGCCTCGATGATAAATTATGTGACCTTTGGCATCAATGTACAGTGATATATATGAGAATAAATTTGGACATACATAGAAGACTAAACTTTGGAGAGATTAAGATAGATCATGATGATAAAAGGTTTAATAATGATGTTTGTGTTGGTTCGAGATTCATGGATTTATGAGGAATTATTTTAAGATCATGAGCCATAGTAAGCATAATTTGACAATGTAAAACATGAGATGATTTATTGATAAAAGTTTTAAGACGAGTTAAACTATATTAATTTATGTTCTTGAGAATATGCTTATAAAATTAATAGATTAAGGTATTTCTTATCAAGTGTTTGATCTATATACTGATTGTTATTGATGGAAAGTAATAATTAAATAGTAAATAGACTTATATAATGGATTTAGAAATATGAAATTAATTCAATAAATTGTTATTTAAGAATTTTGAAAAGAAGATTTGGAATTTAAAGTTCAGATGGTAAATCAAAATTCAAAGAGTATAACTTTGATTATGGACTAGTAATAAGTTAAGGCTTAAAATGATTAAGAAAGATAATGAAAAAGTAAGGATATTAGTATGAATAAATCATTTATGAAAATCTAAATAAGGAAAAGTGGAAGATTAACGAATAAATTATGTGAGCATATAAGTGATAGATGATTGATTACGATAAAGTAGTTTACAATTCTATGAGTAAGTTTCTAAAATTCGAGGATAAATTTCTAAAAAGAGGAGAGTGAGGGTTTTATTATCTCTAATGTTATGAAATGTGCTTTAAGGAGTGTTGTTAAGCTTAAGATTTAATTATGCTTTATAATCATGTATGTTATTAAATTGGAGACTTAGGCAAAAACCATGTATAAGGTGGGAGTCACTGTACCCTTAAATAAAAAAATTACTTATAATATATATAACTGCAGCTGGTGTGCAGGAAAACATATAGAGCCATATAGAGCCCATGAAAAGGAATTGCTGTGGTAGCCAATTAAAGGAATGATATCAAAATCATTAAGCAGTGAAAGAAATTCTTTCGGATTCCAAACAATGGGGGCAATAATTAAATCATAGCTTAATTAATTATTTCCTTTTAGAATATTGAAAGCCCAATTCAGATTTGAACTCTTAATTGCATTTGCATACGCTTTAAAGACTCAAATAAACAGTAATTAAAGTAATAATTAAAAATTAAATAATTCTTTTTTGGAACATGCTATGATTATCACCTAATTAAATGTACAGCCTCTTAAGTCCAAAAATTTTGATCCTTATCCACCTCAACCTTACTCCATTAATTTGTCCCTTGTGATCATATCATGATCATCACCAAAATGACATCATTGCTCTTATCAAATTATCAAACACTTTTATCCTAACTCTTTTATTTTATTTTTTTTTTCAGTCGGCAAGTCTCTCCTGCAAGCTATGTTCATATTTAAAACATGAATTTATTAATTATTATTATTTTTATTGTTTTTAGTTTTTCTTTTTGGAGTTCCTTGTTCTTTAAATTCTTTTTTATATAAATATTCTTTTATAAAACGTTTTAAATTTATTATTTATATTCAAATAATCAAATTTATTTAAAAATATGATGTCGATTTGTGATAATAATAATTATTATTAATTAGCAGAAACATGTTTCTCTGTATTGTCTTTTTTTTTTTATGAAATAATATTTTATTGTTTTGATACGTATTGAAGAATACTTTTATATTTTTACTTTTAATTAAAATACTAAATATATTATTTTAATATATGAATAAAAAAATGCTATTAGAATTTGATACTTTAAAATTTTATGAAAAAAAAAAATCAAAAATTTTCAATTTGGGTATGATGCATCCGCGCAAAGAAGTAGAGAGCTTTGCCACTTTTACGCGGATTAATGGGTATAAAGTTACATGTGTTTCATTTTGGTCTGTCTATTAATACCTTTTATTATTATTATTATTATTATTATTATTATCTTTGATAGATAATGATTTTAGCGTTTGTATATTGTAACTTCTTATCACAAGTGGAAACAATTCTGAAGATAATTAATTAATTATAAGAATTATAATTAAATATCCCTTTGGTTAACCATTACTAACTGAAAACAGTTGGTGATTTGATGCAATTGGGACCCTTCCTACTAAGCTCCAGGTCGATATTATGGAATTCCACACTGCCGACATTAATTCTTTATTTCTTTATTTTTAGACGGTCATAAATATATATATATATATATATATATATATATATATATATATATATATATATATATATATATATATATATATATTGTTAAACCATGATTTAATATATGATGAAAAAAAGAAGGAAAAATTGAAAAAAGAAATTGTCACTTGTTTGATAAATTTTATTTTTAATTGTTACATTAGAAAGAGTTATACAATTCAATTTTAGGAGGCAACTACATGATGCTGGCAGTAATATGTTCTACTACAGGCAACAGGTACTTAGTAGATCGATAAATTGTTAGAGAGGCATAAAATAATGGGAGTTGTATTAAAGTGATCACCAATAGTTTTTTCGTATCAAATCTTAGATGTGTTGTTAACTTTTCAAAATTGTACTAATATATGGTCATTTGTCAAAATTGGAGGAAAATTTCGACTAACTTGTTGATGTGTTCATCCACATCAACAAGTTAGATGAGTTAGCATGACATATTGGCATCATATCACCTTCTGTTGGTGATAGCAGTATGTGCCCTAAGAGCCATATAATAGTTATATAATAGTAAATTTTAATTCTCAATGGCAGATAATATATTCATAATGTGAAAAGAGTTTTATATTATCGAATATAGTTTTTAAGTATTTATAAGATGATCTATTATCAAGTGTTGAGAATATGAGAGAAAAATCGCTCTTATACAAATATTTTAAATACGTTCATGGTCATAGGATTAATGACTGGGCATCATTAATTCTGAAAAATCATCACCTCTATTTGTTTTCTATAATCAGTATGTGATACACATAATTATAGAGGCAATGAGTCTCATGCTATTTGACATGTGATGTCGATACAAACATGTGGATATTCATGAGATGAATAGTTGAACTGTGACGTTAGATAATAATAATATGGAATTTTACTACTTGTCAATTATTTATCATCTAGGTCATAATAGTGCATATAATCTTTTGACTTGAGAGATACTATATCTCATATATAGGAAGTTAGGATTTATTACTGTTTATATAGATGTACTATTCATGTGCGGCTATATGGCATGTGATAGTTCTAATTTGTTATATATGAAGGTAAGTGATCACCAAAATAAAATTTATTATCTCGAGTAAACGAGGTTAAGATCCTATGCTATCAGGTTGTTCTTGATACTTAAGTTTCTGACCAGAACAATAAGATTCACTAGAAAGAGTTTCTAGTAGGAATATAATATCGTCAAGAATTAGAACCGAGATAAGGACATAGAATCGAGGCACATTAGGATTTAACATAAACTATTATCCTAGCCGAGATTGTGATCTTTAATGAAGCAATTCTAGTGTATGATGATTTATGATCGATGATCCATATGATGTTTAAAGTTATCAACTATAAACATTCATTTCTAATTAGGTAGTCATGATATAGAATGTTAGCTGTCCCTCATGACTAATGGGACTAAGTGTGAAGTGGGGATTTCAAATTAGAAGAGAAAAGTATTTTCTCATTCTCATTGCTAATTAGACATGAACCTAGAAAGTCACACACCCTATAGTGATCACCTTCCAAGTGTAAAAGGTTTACTATAATAATTAATTAAAGTGTTTAATTAACTGATTAGTAGTAAAATGATTAAACATGTAATTAAATTTACAAGGATCCTAACATGTCCTGATGTTTAATCTATGAAGGTTTCTATTCAATTAAATCTTTATTTGTATATGATACAAATGAGAAAGATTAAATTGAAAATTGATTTGGACTAAATCAAAGACTTAATTTTAAACTTAGTAAAAACTCTTAACATATGAGATGTGACCTAAGCCCATATGTGATATGGTTAAGAGGCAATTTAGGGGTTAAAAAATTTTCTACTAAAGTTAAAATTATAATTACATCTTTTGGCTAGTAGAAATATCTATTTTAGCCCTAAAGGATAAAATAGTCCTTTCACCATTTGAAGAAGCCAAGTCCAACTTTGCCCCTTCACCAAATGGTGAGCTAAAAGAAAAATGTAAGGGCATTTAAGTCTTTGTGAAGACTTAAGAGTTAAGTCTTGCAAACAATATAAAAGTTTCAAGTTTTTATGTTGCAACAAGTTTTGAACATCATTTTAGATTTCAAGCATTTCTAGAGAGAGAAGTTGAGAGAGAAAGAAAATATGAATAAAGTGTTTTTTCAAATTTTCTTTTGATCTTCAATTCTTTTCTTTGTTCTTTTTAAAAGAACAAATACTTGCAAATTAAAAATGTGTTTAGTCCAAAACAAACCAAAGAGAAACCTTAATTTCCTAAAGATTTTTAAGGGAATTCTTGAATCAAATTGGGCATCCAAGAGAGGATTCAAGAATACCAAAGAAATCAAGATGAAACTTAGAGGTGAGCTGGGTGTGGATAATCTAGCGGCTTCACATTTGGAAAGCTTTTTGATAAAGAAAGAAGAAACCTACAAGAGGTAATATGATTACTCTTCCTTCTTCTTTCAATACACATGTGTTTTACACATAAATTAATTGATTGCTTGAATGAATTTTGGCCCAAAATTGGGTCAAGTGAAATTTTAAAATATTTAAAATTTCACCTCACCACCTTCTTTCCGCTGCGTTTGGCTCCATCATTCCTTCAGTTGGATAGCACTAAATTTATTTATATTTTGGATATATTTTTTTTTAATTTGGTCACTATAATAATATGAAATTTTATTTATTTTAAAATCTTATTTTATAAGAAAATATAATTATTTATTTATATTATGCTCTCTCTCTCTCTCTCTCTCTTTCTATATATATATATATATATATATATATATATATATATATATATATATATATATATATATATATATATATATATATATATATATATATATATATATATATATATATATAAAATTTCCATTTCAAGAAATTTGAATTATTATGATTTTCAAAATATATTATTTATTTATAATTTATAAATGATATTGATGATATTTTAATTAACTATTATTATAAAGCAAAATATTTTTATTGTAAAAAATATATATAATAATGTGACTTGAGATTAGAAATCATGACCTGAAAAAAATTTAGATTGTCCTTAACTAGCAAACTACTTAATTTCTTGTTATTTCATTTCTTTGATTAATATGTAATAAAAATATATATATAACTTGAGAAAAAAAAAAAGAGAGAAAGATATTAGATTAGGAAAAAAAAAAAAAGAGAAAGATATTAGATTAGGCATTTTCGAGAGAGAGAGAGAGCGTGTCCGTGTAATACCCAAGGTCTCCATAGCTCATCAGAGTTATAATAATACCATAAAATATAAATTTTTTTGGGTATAGTATCAATGACATAGTGATAGGATGATAGAAACTCTTGTTGGTGCTAAGTGCTTGAGTGTGTACATTTATGAGATAGTAATATTTATTGTATGTTTTATTGAATTAATTTTAGGCAATATGGCTTAGTTTAGGCTTATTATGATATGGGAAGGTAAGATTTAAAATGCCAAGTGAAAGGGAAGGGAAAAAGTTATAAAAAAATTTTAAGTTCGGGAAACGTTTTCGGGTGGGCTTGTTAATGGGCTTTTGGACTCAAAGCCCAAGCCCATGGAGTGGCTGGCCCTAAGGCCTCAAATGTTGGTGGATTTTGACTAAAGAATGGTTAGAACAAGTTAATTAGGGGTTAGGATGAGAAAGGAATTAGGTTAGCCATATTTGTTGACTTATGCCAACTTTACACCTAAGCCTCTTACTTTTCCATCACCATGATTATGTTCACTTTGGTGATGATAGTGTTCATTATTTTGATGCTTAGTCACCATACACCTAAGGGCCATCTCAACCATTCATCTTGATCAATCTTAGCCCTCCATTTCAAGTAAAAATGTGACCATTGATTTTGTGTGATTAAATCACCACCATTGATTTTATTTGTATATAAAATAAAATTGTGTTAAACCATTTCATTTGTAACCTACACCAAAAATTTCACCCTCACCAAAGACTAAAAACCTCCCAACTTGTTCTTCAACTTAGAGCTAAATTTGGAGCATTTCAAGGTGAGATTTATTGCTTAAGTGATTCCTTTCTTTTCTTAGCCTAAGTATGATAAATTGTTAGCAATTATTCCTTTTCTTTTGATTTCTATAATTGGATTTTGGTGGAATGATTTGAAGAAGAGTTAGTTTAGCATGTTAAGTGATGAAATATGAGAATTGGGGTTAAGGATTTGGGGTTTAATAGGTGAATAATAACAAGGGAAGCATGAAAGATCAATGAAGAGAAATTTACATAAGGTTCGGCCAAACTAGGAATTTTAGGAGAAGTGTCCAAAATTTTTTTTAACAATATCTAAGGTTATTTGGGATGTTGAAAAGTGGTTTAAAAATGTAAAATTTGAATTTAGAGATTTTATTCAAAAATTGAAATTCTTGAAGGCATAATGCATGATATAAGGAAAGTATGTAATGTGAAGTGTAGTTTGATGTTTGATTGTTATGGTAGGCTTTGCATAACATTAATTATATCTTGGCAAGATCAATTTGAGATTTGATTGAAAAATTTTGGGTTTTCCCCAAATCATCCCAATTTGGTAAAGTTAGGGTTTGTGAGAATTGGAAGAGATTAGTTTTAATGGGTGAATGAATGTTGATTGTTTAAGCATTAGTTTGATAAACATAAAATTTAATTAAGGAATTAGGAAGGAAAAGGAACCTAATTGTTTTAATGAAAGGATTTGGACAACATGGGATTTTGAAATAAAATGATTAAATAATTAATGTGTTTATGTATGTTATTGTTTAATGTATTGGAATGTGTTTGGTGATTAGTAGTACGAAGTTAATGTTAAGTTGAGTTAGAATGAGATTAGCAAGTTAAAGGAGTAGGAATTAATGTATGATTATTTGGGTGTATTTGTATAATCGAAAGGTAAAGGCATTGCTCGGGATACCGAGGAGCCTTGTTATACTCTACGTTAGAACTATCAGTATAGGAGCAAAGGAGCAAGAGGTGAGTACCTAATAATATTATATTTCTTGTGCTTTAAATATAAGCCTAAATGTTGGATCACTTTTCTAATTAAAATGCATTGCAATTCTTTGGCATGCATGATATGCTTTACCAATTATTGAATTAAATATCCCTTATAGCACTTGGCCACATGAGCGTTATTGCTTCATTTCCTAATATGATCAATGATGGGAATTTTGATTATTTATTGATATATTATCCATTGAATTATTTCATGGATGAAAAGGAAAAATGTTTTAATGATACTGTGGTAAGCAAAATACCCCTCTGATGTGGGGCAATACATCAGACATTGTGCACAATGGTAATGAACCTGCAGATAGGGTAAATAGTATCCGAACCCTAGCTGGAAAGGGTTTATGGCCCCCAGTACGTACGACCCGATCAGTTGTACGTGTGACTGATATGGAAGTGAGCAAGGCGTAAGCCGCTACTCGAATGATAATGATAATGTGGGAAATACACCGTTTCCATAAAGGAAATATTCTGCTAAAAATGCAATAATTACTGTATATGGAAAACTATTCCATAAGAATGATTCTTGATCCGTTTCACTTCATTGCTATAAGAAATTATCACTAAACCACCTATCACTTGCTTATTTTATACAGTTTTATTATGTACTCACTGAGTTTTGTCTCACCCCGTAGTTGTTATTTATTTTCAGGATCAGGTGACGGTTTGGCAAGGTAAATTCCAAGTTTTACATCTCCGCTTGGAAATTGCGTTGCTGATTTTGGGTATCATCATGTACATATTTTGTTATAATTTTGGAGGTTTCACTCTAGAGCTCCATGTTTTGTTAAAAGTCTGTAATAATGATATAACTTAGAATATTATTAGTATGTGTGATTGGGTATTATCTTAATACAGTTCACATACTTAATTAATATTCACTTGAGTTGCAATTAGAATACTAGAAAATGGAGTTCAAAAGCGATAAATATGAAAATGAATTTAGATGTTGAATGACTATTACATGGGAATTATGGCTACGATCTTGGGTTAAGGGTAACGTAATGGTAATAGTTTATGAGTTATAGGTTGTTCTACGGGTTTAGGTGACCTTATGTCTCCTTATGCCCTAGGACAGTCGCGGCTCAAAGATGGGTCATGACAGTCCGCTTGCCGATAATTGCATTTCCGATCAGTGGTGAGTTGCACCGCCACTACCACAATGTAGTCCACTTCTCGACGAGTTGACATAATAAAAACCACCACAAACGGCCACTGATAAATCTTTAATGTACCATCTAAAGCTCCTCACCGCCATGATCTTTTAATGCAATTTTCAACCGACTCTGGTCTCTTTTCACGGCAATTTTAGTGTCATTAGAGTCACAAATGGAGATATTGGTACAGAAATAAAGCTCGAAAGATTGTAATTCTAATGACATCAAAGATGCAATTATTGACAAACAAATGTTCTCTCTCTTTCTCCCTCTCTCTTCAAAATGCCTGATCATCTTCCTCTTTCTCTTTTTTTTTTTACAAGTTATATATATATATATATATATATATATATATATATAAAGAAATAAAATAACAATAGATGAAAGTGGCTTGACGGTTAAGAACAAACTAAATCTTCTTTAAGTCATAACTTCAAACACCAAGTCATATCACTTTATATATTTTTTAATATAAAAATATTTTACTTTATAATAATATTTAATTAAAATATCATTTGTAAATTATCAATAAATAATATATTTTCAAAATCATAATAATTCAAAATTTTAAAAATGAAAATTTTAAATATCTAGCAAAATGTATGTAAATAATTATATTTTCTTATAAAATAAGATTTCAAAATAAATAAAAATTTAGTTAATTACAATGACTAAATTGAAAAAATATCTAAAGTTTAGTAACTTTTGATATTATCCAACAGAGAGCTGTTGTGGCACTGATGTGTCACGCTAACACATTTAGCTTGTTCACATGGATAGACATGTACATTTGCACATTGAAAGAAATTTTTCTCTGATTCTGGCACGTGACTGTGTATTGATACAATTTTGAAACGTTAGTGATACATTTTGGATAAAAAAATGATTAGTGACCAATTTGAGATAATCCCCATAGTTTAGTGACCTTCCTAACAATTTACCCTATTAGATTGATGTTATTATATCACTATAAATAGAGGTGGCATATATGTCAGGTGGAAGTTAGATTCAGGTAATTTTGGATATCATATTTTATTTTTTTTAATGAATTATGAGCAGGTCGGATTATTGATAACTCTATATTTTTATAATTATTTTAATTGTTTAAATTTAAATTTTAGCTCAATTATCGAGAATGCAATAATATTATTACTTATTTTTAGAAATAAATAATTCTACAATTTATAAATAAATTATAACATATTTTAAGTATTTTTATTTTATTTTTGCAGATCAAAATGATGCAGTAAAAATAATGATGCAAGCAATGATTTAAGTTTTCAATCCATGAGAAATAAATTCAATGGTTGGTGGCCAAAATTCAATGGTTGGTAGCCAACCTAACCATTTTTGAATATTGATAAAGGAATTCAATGGTTGGTAGCTAACCTAACTATTTTTGAATATTGATGAAGGAATTCAATGGTTGGTGGCCAACCTAACCATCAATGTTGAATTTTTGATGTAAAAATTTTAACGGAACTTGAATTCTTCCATCAAACATGTCTATAAATACCATCCTTGGCAAAAGGAAATTGCATCAAAGAAATCCATCAAAAAAATATTTAGAGAGAAAAAAAATAGATTAGGTTTCTTTTTTGTTTATGTTATTTTTATCAAGAGGAGGAGTTTTTGGAGCTCAAGTTTATTAAAGATTGTATCTCAAAACAAGTTGTCTCTAAACTCTATTCTTGAATTTAATTATAAGTTATTATTATGTTTATTATTTTTATTGTTAATTTAATTGTTTCTTCTCTTTTAATTATGAATAGCTAAATTTATTTTTCTAGGATTTAGATGTAATCTTTTGATTTGCATATGATTATTTATATTTAATTGATTGGGTTGATTGTTGGAGTTAATCTTTTATCTTAGAATTTAATATTTGTAATTAACTGGCCATTAATTGCATGATTTAAGATATTGTGTGAAGTAACGAGAGTGGAAGTACAATATTAGTTCATTAGGATAATTGACCTAGGGAATGTATTGTTTAGAGATAAGAATACTCCTTTGTGATTGTTAAAGGATTTCCATAAAACTTAATGGGTTAATTGCTTATGATCACGAGAGTAGACATAAGGTTAATATGAGCACACATGTTGTATCTTGAAAGAGAACATCATATAATTTAGGGAAATCTAATCATTAATTCCAGCAAAAATAATCTAATCTAAAAAAATATAAAATAATCATAGGTAATCAATTGATGAATTCTAAATCTTAGGCCTTTAATCTTATTTCATATTATCATCATTTATTTACTTGAACTTTACTTTAGCGTAAAATACGACTTCTCATAATTGATTTTCTAAATAATAGAATATTCAATAGTTTTGGTACTTGTCAACCCTTATTCGTGGGATCGACACTTATTTCATTACTATATTACTTGTTCACGACCTGTGTACTTGCAGAAATCGCGCAACAATTATATATTGGATTTACCCCAAAAAAAATATTTCGGATCAAATTTAGGTTGTGTTGGTATAAATTTTAGCATAAGGGTAATATTGCAATTTTGTGGGCATGCCACATGTGAGTGAAGGTACATAAGCCTGTGAATTGTGCCATTTAAATTTTTAGGATCAGACGATTGTGAATACTCAAGTTTTTTACCATAGTATGCTTGAAACCTCAATAGCAACTAAGAAAAAGTAACTAGAAAAATAGAGTAATAGCTGTGAGAAAAGTAAAATTGCATTAATTGAACAAAGAGTACATAAAGCTTAAAGAACTTTAAAGCTAAAGGTAGAAGAAAGACTTTGCCCATTAGGGCTGATAAAACACATTGACCTCGTTGGGTGTTGGGTTGGTAAGATTTTATACAAAAGTTACAATTTAGTTTAAATACTCTCTAAGAAGATAGTTATTCCACTAATACGATAGTTCAGTAACTATTTCTCCACTTCCCTAGAATATCTTAACTGCTGATAATATCTAATAACTATTAGGGACATTCTATATAATTCTCCATAGCTCTCTAGAAAATACTGAAC
Source organism: Reutealis trisperma (assembly GCA_947687605.1). Lineage (NCBI taxonomy): Eukaryota > Viridiplantae > Streptophyta > Magnoliopsida > Malpighiales > Euphorbiaceae > Reutealis > Reutealis trisperma. The sequence continues at coordinate 619,106 of CANTUT010000253.1, read as the reverse complement.
GTCTTATGATTGTTGACTTTGATCTGTAGACATACATGGGCCTTTATTACTCTTTTGAGCTTGATTTATTAATGAGTCATTTTAATAGATCTAGTCCTTTTAAAAAATTATGTGCAAAAAATGCCCTCAAACTTGTATGGATATAAATCATATATATGTGCTTCTAGTGTTTTACTTCAACAGTAAGACCAAAGATTCGATCCATTGAACTTGAGAAAATTTCCAAAGAGCAAAAAATAAATAAATAAAACATCTCCACATACTTCTCAATTAGTTATTAATAAATACTTAATTTGTGATTTTTTTTAAATGAAAAGAGTATGTATTAGTTATCACTAGTAAATTAGTTATTACTTATTAATAAGCACTTATGATTAATTATTAATAATCAATTAGTTAATACCTTAATTTGTCCCAAAAATATTATCACCCTTTTTTCACATAATTTAATAATACAATAAATTAAATGATATTTTCCTTTTATACCCTAGATAATATAATAAATACACTTTAATTTGTTCTTTGAGACATTAAATAATTTGTTCTTTGAGACATTAAATAAAAATTTTCTTATTTTTATAATTTTGAGTTAGTTTATGTTTAACTATATAACTATATAAAATTAAAAAAAATTAAAATGTAATATATATAAATTAATTATTAGTTTGTATTTTCGTAATTATTCAAAAATTTTAATGGCATATTCTTATAAATGCAAGCCTTTATGTATTTTTATGTTTTTACTCTTTCCTTTATTTTTTTTTATTCTCATACATACTAATAAATTTTCAAATATATAAGAGAAAACTATAACCAAATTAATCTTAATTGCCTAAAAAATACTGAGATTTCAATATAAAAATATTATTAGTTACTCGTCAAAGAATTGTAATTCTCAATCAAAAAGGATAACTTGAGATTTCAAAATAAGAAAACTTAATTATTCTTTAAATTCAGTTTCTAAGAATAAGAAAATTGAAGTCATTTTTAAGATTAGGTTGATAAAATCCTAACTTGACTTAATTACTTTCTCAATCTAACTTTAGTTCCTACAAGAAACAGTAGAATTGGCATTTTTGCTGCTGAAAGTATAAAAATTATTGCTATACACTTACAACGACAAAAATAAGTTGCTGAATTCTATTGCTAAAAAGCAATATTTTTGTGTAAAATTTATATAATTTACAATTTCCTAATATATATATATATATATATATATATATATATATATGAGCTTCAAGTCTCATTAATATATAACTTTTCTCCTCCAATACTTAAAAAAAAAAAAAACACACACACACACACACATACTCACACGCAAAAATAAAAAAAAATATATTTATACTAGTTTTTGAAACCCATGCCTTATACTTTGTAGTTTTATTTTTTCAATTTGTAGATATTTTACATTATAATAAATTATATATATTATTTACTGATATATAGAGAAAAAAGAATAACATAAAAACTATTTATATATTCACTAATATTATAGATTTTTAGCCAATCGATGATGATGATTATGAATCTCAACTCCAATTGATTAACTTTTAATTTCGCAATTAAAAAATCAAATATGTAAAAAAAATAAATTAAAAATATGCAAAATAATTAATATTCAAATAAAGTATTTAAAAAATGTAATTTTAAAATAATCAAAAGAAAAAGAAATTGAAACCACACCTTCTATTAGCATGATATATAATTAACCTAAATTATGAAAAAATATATATTATACATGAATTTATTTTAAATGAAAAGAATATGTGAAAAACCAATAAATTTTTAAAAAATTTGATAGATAATGTAAAAATTTGATGGAAGATTTCTTTCTATAAAAAAAAATTATAGAATAAATCTAAATCCTACAATATACTATGATTTCCTTATGCTGTAGCTGACAACAATAACAATAATAATAATAAAATGTAAATCCTATTAAAAAGTAATTATTTTTTATTTTTAATATATATTAAATTCAATTTTTTATTTTTAATATATATTAAATTCAATTTAATATGTTCATATGTATATCCATGAAAACAAAGAGAATATAGAGATGAGGTTTATTCAAAGAAAAAAGAGATGAGGTCTAAAAGCAAATGACGGATATGAAATTATATATAGAATATGACTGTACATATCACTAGTTAAAAATTAAAAAGGACCATATATTAGAATTATATTTCCCTGGTTCTATAATAATAAGTTTATTTTGTTTTCATCCATTCCAAAATATAGCCTACTTGTTGTGATAATACTTATATGATGTAAAATTGAATGTTTATCATATCTCTCTAGATAAATATTCTTATATAAATAAAACTTTATTTCTATTTTTATCTTTGTAACTTTTTACACCTATAAATAGGTGTTACAATCAATAAAGTTAGACACACAAAAATTATTCTCTCTTTTCTCTATTTTCTATAATTGATTTTTATTTTATCACACGTTATTAGTATGAATCATTTTACAATATTATTTATAATTTTTGATAACTTGTGATTTGCTACAACCCAGTTAAGGTGAAAAATTTGAATAAATAAGATTCGAGATCTATGGCAAACTTTTTTGTCTAATTAATTACTATTATTATTAATATTTATATGTTGATTTTTTTATCAAATACATTTTGAAAAAAAAATTCCAAACTACTGTAACTCAATAAATTAATAGCTAGACCATAAAATAAAATAAAAATTTGGAACATACTTACGATTTTTTTTTTTTTGAGAATAGTTAATCGGTTTTTTTTTTTTATTGTTCATAAGGATTTTAAATTAATTAATTAAATATTCTGAATAATTAATTAAAAACCCCAAATCCTTTTTTTTTTTTTGGAGATTTACAAAGATTTGATGTACTATTTGATGATTAATTAATTAAATTATAGTTCTTCAAAAACTAGTACTATAGTTTCTAAAAAACTAATAATATCTATAGTTCTTGAAAAATTAATATTTTCTATAACTCCTGAAAAACTAATATTCTGTACAATTCTTAAAAAATTAATATTTTTTACAGTTTCTGAAAAACTAATCAAATAAATAAATAAATAAAATAGAAATTCTTGAAAAATTGATATTTTATATTCTTGAAAAACTAATAAATTTGATTTAAGTTGTACAAGTGAATTGATGACTGGGGTTGAATAAATTGGACGTTAATTAAATACCTGTGCATAAAACAAATTCAAAGAGCTAGTGCTTGAAATAATCAATATATCAATTTTCAATAATATCATATAATTAGGTAAACTCTTTTGTTTTGATCTTTGTGTTTTGGGTATTTCATTGTTGTTTATATCAATTGGAATGATGGGTATGGCCCATTTCGTTAGCCAACCAAATTGCAACTTTTAATTGGTTATCAATTATAACAACACATTTTATGCATAGTTTTAAAGTCATGATTTATAATTTTTTTATAGTATGAATCCAACACTAAGTTATTTATTTATTGATTAATTGACTTACTTTGTAGGGAAAGTGGTGATATTGCATTCATATTAATAGGTTTACTTAATTCATTAAATTGAGGTCGATTTTATTAGTGTATGTATTATTGGATATTTTCAATCTTAACATCTCAACTCAAAATTTGGTTTATGTACAATATACGTCTCATACATATATATATATATTTGTTAGTTAAATAGCCTACGAGAAAGTTATGTGTACTATATATGTCTTGAATTTGCTTATGTCAATATGCATTGGATGTGAAAGTAATTAGAGATTTAATTGAGAGATGAGATGAATATAAATTATATAAGTGACATAGTTTTGTTAATTTTTGAATTGATGAATTTATTCTGGATTGCATATATTGTTGGATTTATGTTGGTATAGATGAGCATGATTAGTGCTTACCTTTTTTTGATAGAATAAATTATGAATTTAATGTTTGTTAAAATTAATATTAATTTATTTTTTTATTGGTCTATTTATATATATTTTAAATATATGCTAATTAAGTTATTTAAATAAATAAAGTGAAGTATAGTAAATTAAAATTTGGTTGATATTCTTATATGCTCTTAAATTCAATGGGAATAATTTTTGATATGGGTTATTGATAATGAAATGCATTTAGATGTTAGTAAGAGCAAAAGCTATTACCTACTTAGGCTTCATTTAAATGAGGATTTAAAAGATTGAATATTTTATTATTAAAAATTCTTACGTTCTCTAAAAGTGCCTTAAAAATCGATATGATCACTTAAAAATTGTGGTTCTATCACAAGCTCAATATGACTATCTAAACTTACACTTATAATATTTTAAGTTTGTTTCATAACAAAATTAGCTACGTTTAGGATTACTTTACAGATGAAATTATATGGTAATAAAATTATAGAACATAATATGCTGTAGATGATATATAATATTTTTATGTCTCTAACATGCTTCTGCAGAAACAGTATAGAAAATTAAAATTTACAAAATATTTGAACTTATTGTTTATCTTTTAGTAGCTGAAAAAAATAATAAATTGCTAATGAGAAATTATTAAATAAGACCTACTAGTATAACTGCATTCTTTGAAATGAATACTATAAATGAGTTAGTAGATCATGAGAATTTTGGAAGAGTAACATTTTATATAAAGGATACAACTCGATTCAATTTTGGTGATTTTATATAAACTTTCTAAAAGAATAATTAGTAATAATTTTACATTTTTATTTTTCTTTTTTAAAATTATAATTTATTTGTTATTTTTCTAGTTTACCCTTAATTATCTTACACTGTTAACATTATTAAATGTGGTAACAAAGAAAGTCCTCTAATATTAATTAAAGACATTATAAAAAAAATACCATTTTAATTATAAAAATTATATTTTTTTAATTTGTATAAAATTAATTATAAACTTATTATTATATGGCAGAGGAAGTACATTATAAATGTTATAACAATGAATTGAGTTGAAGGTACTTGCATGACGTTTGTTATTCTTGAAAAGATATTGATTTGATTTTGCAAAGCATTTATGAGACTTTGAATTCATGTTTTTAGTACTCATTTGCCACAGAATTTGATAAACCATCAAAAGCTATTCTTCTCCACACATGGGGAAGAGATGCTACGTACGTACTTGCCATTCTTTTCATTACCAAACATGCTAATGCCTGCATATTATTCCCAAGAAAAATAGGGCCCAATTACGAAAAAAAAAAATCCTAAAATTTTGGGTGTTAAGAATTTTTTTTTTACATTTTTTTTGATTTTTTAAACTAAAATTTACCTCGCAACCCTCATAATTTGAAGAAAATTCTAATACTATCAAATAAAAATTAAATAAAAATTTATTGGTGAAATTAATTTCTATTTTATCAATTTTTGAGAAGAAACTTTTAATTTTTATATTATTGATGCATGCATAGCAATTGAACCCTATCAAATATAAATAACTTAATTTTCTTTGTATTTTTTATTTATTACTTTTCATGTTTATTTAATAATATGGGAACATACTTTATTTTGATTATATCAACTTTGATCACTGATGGAACCAAATCATTTTATTTTTTTAATTTTCCTACTTTATCAACCATATAATAAAGATGAAAATACTGATAATTTTTCAAATATTTTATTTCTCGTTAAATATAAAAACTTTAAATATGATTAAAATTTTCCTCATTAAAACACGTGTTTTTGGTTATGATTGTCACAAAATAAGTATTAAAATTTGTTGATTTTATTATTAGTTATGATCTTTCTTTAAAATAATAATAATAATTTCTTATTAATTCCCTAAAAGAAAAAGAATTTGCCTCTGCTCTTGCTAGAAAGTGGTATAGGGTTCTGTAAACCTTAGAAAGCTGTAGAATTCCAAGAATCTATATAAATACAAGAAAGAAGCATCAAATGTATATGGAAGTGGAAGCTAGCTAGGCCTCTAACATTTCTATTATAGTTTAGGAAGGAATCCTATTGCGAATACTTTTAGGAATCCAACACCAAACGATTGGTGACTATATAATACAACTCTTTAATAGAAAACAAAAACTGGAATCCAAAAAAGAATGTTAAAGTTCTTGAGTAGTCTGTATCCTCACAAAGTGGTACCTGAGTCTTAGCATTCAATGAGCATTAATATATATATATATATATATATTCTTTATGAATTTTACGACCCATCCTCTAGAATAATTTCACTGAAGAATGTGAATAAAAAATTCTTTAAAGATGTTGTTTTGTTCTTTCACGTAAACCGTGTAATCCTTGTTTCAGAACTGATGATCCAGATCTTAAAAAAAGGGCGATGGATCTCTTTTATGTGAATTGAGGTTTAGAATGGCTTTTGGAACTGTAAGATGAAAAAATGAGTACCAAAGTGTCGAGTTTAAATTTGGCAATATGTCTAATTCTATAGCTTAATTACTTGAAGTTTTTAAAAAAGAAGATAATCCACTTTAAGAGAGAATTTTCTACCAACAAAAAAAGGTAAAAAGTTGTAAAATGAAACTGACAATAGTAATAAATGAAGACAGAGACGTATCAGTGGGTAAGGCGATTAACACAACTACATTTAAATTAACATCTAAAATAATAAAAAAAAAAGGGGTAAAATAGAAAATAAAACTAACAATAAATGTATTGTGATTAATTTATTAACTTTTCCCAATTAACCACATTTTTTTATTATATTTTTTGTTTTTAATCCTATTTGGAGTTGTTACTCAGTTTGTATATACATTTTATGGCTTAGAAGCGTGAAATCTTTTGTCCATTATTTAACTTTTACTTAATAAAATTAAAGATTGCTTATAAAGAAAATGATATAATTTGAACTTATTTATTTATTTTGTATTTTTTTCATCTTGAAGATTTCATTTTATGATTTTGCTTAAGGTCCCACAAAACCTTGAGCCGTCCCTAGATGAGAATGTTTGTCTTATACTTTATGTGCTAGTAGAAAATGAAGTTAGTTGGTGCACATATACTTCTTTCTCATTGGTGTGTAGAGAGTTTTGCTGAGGTAGATGGACAAAGCTATGGGTTGTCAGGCTCTTGCTGTTGTGCCCTCTACTTCATATTAGGGTTACACTTTGGTTGGATGTTAGGATCAAGTGGTCTATCCTATCTCAATGTGCTAATTGCTGACGTACTCTAAGTTTTCAATGTTAATAATCATACATTGTGGCATGACTGAGCATATAAGAAATTTCAACTCATTGTCTAGTGACGTTATTCTAGGATGAGAGCCACGAACCTCACAAGTGAGGCTCGATCCAACGAAAGAGCTCCTTGGCGAGTTACTTTCATAAGGATGTCTCTTCTTCGACAAACATTATGTCTCGTCGTCTTCAACAACCATTAAGAGGTCTTCATCATAAGCTATCTTTGAAGATGCCTTTCTTTTGGGCCTATTAAATTTATTTGTACTCTCTTAAAAAATAATCTGGTATCATGTTCAAAACCCAAAAATAATAGCTAGGTTCATTTCTCATAAAAAAACTATCCAAGAAATTAACATCGTCTTGTTAAAAATACGCATATACACAGTTTTTAGAATGGTTGGATCCATGATCCCATTCAACATAATTTTGCATTGTACAGATTTAAATTTATAGTCTAAATCTAGATATATACAAATCGTTGGAGAATAAGATGAATCAATATGAATTATACGATTCAATGGATTCATATAAAAAAAAAAAAAATTAACATTTAAAATTTTTATTTTAATTTATGATATGATAAAAATAAACTCCAAATCCTTATCCAGTAAATTTAATTATAATTAAAAGAAAAACATTTTACATAGCTAAAATAATAGATAAAAAAAAAAAGACAATGTACGTACACTTGTTATTTTCCAATATTTGAGTGTTATTTGATCATTGTTTCTCTATTATTATTATTATTATATTATTTGATAATTAAGGTTTATATATATGAGTGCATGTTATGTTAATGGAGGATTAATTATTTTTTCTCTTTAAGAATATTTTGTATTTTATTTGTTCTTTTAAAAAATTAATTTTAAAAATTTATACTACATCTTATATAATTTGATTTGATTTAAAATTCTCCATCCAGAAAATGAAAAATTACACGTGGTAGAGTCAAATGTGGCCATGAAAGGATCAAATCTAAAGATAATTAATTATGAACTAAAAGTTTATTTAATTTTTATAAAGTATACTTTCCTTTTTGCATATAATAAGATGAGAAGATAATTAATATGATCTTACAAACAAATCACAAGTTGCTTTTCTTTTGTTGATTTTTTTGTTCTAGAATCTCCATTTTATATGCCGCGTGCAATAAAAAAGGTCTCAAAGTAAAGATTCCAAGCCTGCAAATTGTTAGGGCAAAACAAGATTTTTGCTTCTACCCATGCCACGTTTAAAATTAACTCATTTTTTATTTTCTTAATCGAAAATGATTTCAATGTCATTAAGCTTTTTGTTAAACTTAATTATATCAGAATTAGGATTTATATTTTTATAATTTTAAAGATAATTTCAGTATCATTCGATCAAAACTCAATAATATATAGTACTAACTTATTCTTAATAAGCTCTTGTATTATTAGTAGGAAGGAGGCATGCATGGGATTCTATTTTTATCTTGATAAGGAAATTTGATTCTAAAATGGGATTTTCTTGATAGAACAAAATCTAGTTGATAGGATCTCTAATGGCTGTTACTTCTTCATCACAATATTTATTAATTATATATTTTCTTTTTTGCATAGGTCATCAAGAATTTTTATCTTTTATAATGTGACAATAGGACTGCATGTAGAGATCGAAAGGGGTAGTTTTCTTTCACATGGAATAAGTTATCGGTGGGTTCTTTGTGGATACTCCAATTTTATTTAGTACTTATTAATTGTATATATTTCTATGTATGAATACTTTTGGACCCTTTTCCTATTCAGTTCATCATTCAAACCCCAATTCAATAAGGAAGTGATGCCTTATGCAACTTGTGATGAGTTATGAGTCTAAGTTTAGTTCAAATTCTTATTTCAAACATTTAAAAATATTAAAAAGAAAAAAATCCACAGCATATATAGTCATTATTATATTATTGAATAAAGTATATAAAAATTCTTATAAAGACAATGTGTCTAATAATGATAGACTTATAAGTGAATAAGTATTAAAATATATATTTGTTAAAAAAAAAAAGAAAAAAAAATTAGTAGTTGCTATTTTAATTTGACTAGTTTTTATATCAAGCCTATTATAGAAATTTTAAATTAGGTAATTGCTATTTTAACTAACTTCAAGTGCCTAATTCAAGTGCTTTAGTGCATATGGGCTGTTATTATCGTAATAGGGTTTTATAATAATTTAAAACTATTTATATAAGCTTTTTAATAGAGGGTAGGCTAGAGGGGCAAGATAACTAAAATTTTTAAGTGAGGATATACACATAAAATACTTGAAATTTTTGCCCCATCTTCCATATCAACATTCGCCATTGATTACATCATACACAAAACCAAAAATATTTTTAAAGTTTCCAATGATATAAAAAAATATATGAAAAAAAGTATCAGTATCTTTTTATTAAAAATAAAAAATAAAAGAGTCGTATATAATAAAATATCTCATCACTCATTAATTCGATATATGAGATAAATTTATATGCTAGATATAAGTAAAAATTTTTCTATGAATAATATAATTTGATAACGAATTTTTGGCTTCTTTCTTTTTGTTTGATGTGCCCTATTATCATTTGATAATTACCTTACACGAACTATACCAAATTCCTGATTTTGGTTTTTGGCCCTTTCAATCTACTATGCTCTTAGAAAATATCAAAGACATTAATTAAGAAAGAATATTGTGGGAAGGGCATGCGCATGTATAGATTTAATCTGTTCAAGTAATCAAAAATTAAAAACCTAACTATTTTGTCAATTTCAACTAATTAGAATTCCAGATTTTTTTAGGTATGTAAAGCGACCTTGAAAACTATTGATTACACTAATTATATCGTTTCACAAGAATAAGATTCTAACTAGTTTTGCACCACTTTTAAAAAGTGACCAAATCAAATATTTGTTGATGATTCGGTCTTGTTAACAGTTCTCCACAATATTGAATTCATTTTTTGGGCCACATTACAATAAAAATTCATTTTTATCATGAATTATATTGTGAGAAAATAATATTATTATAATCGCATCTAAACATGCGAGGTTGTAAATTTAAATGTATACTATTTTATAATTATTCCGAGTCATAACAAATAATAATACTTCGAATTTGAGATTTTACAGTCTTAAAGACAAATCCGAGCTGCAACAAATAATAGTAATTAAGTTTTACTTGAGTAGCTATCCTATTGAAATTTTTATAGCCCTAACTGATACTCAAATTGTAGACGTTAGTTTTTTATACTATGTTTGAGAATTTTCTTTAGGGAGGAAAGAAAATAAAGAGGGAAAATAAATTTTCCTTCATTATTTTCCTTCTTCTTGTTTGGATGAGTGAAAAATAAAGGGAGAAAAATAAATTTTATTTTTCACTCTATTCATTTTACTCTTTATTTTCATTTTTCTTCAAAAATGGAGAGAAAATATAGAGTGAAAAATAAAGTTTATTTTCTTTCCTCTCTTTTTTTTCTTCTCTTTCCAAACAAGAGAAAGTGATTTTCTTCTTTTATTTTTCTTTCTCCCTTATTTTTTCTCTTTCCACACATAAGCTTAAAGATAACCTCAGTATGATTAAAATAAAAGTTGATTTGTCATAGTAATTTAGTGCTGCAAATGAGCCAAGTCGTTCGTAAGTAACTCGGTATTTGACTAGATAAAATCTCATTTGTATTTGATTTATTTTATAAATGAGTCAAACTTGAACTTTAACTTAATATTTGATTAATCAACGAGTCAAGTTTAAGTAAAGTTAAGTTCGACTCGGTTAGACTCGTGAACAGTTCAATTAATAGACTCGTGAATAAATTTGTTTATAATATTTTAATATATATTTATGATTTATGTTTTGTAAATATGAAATTAATAATGATGTATGCATATAGTTAGTTTTACTAGTATTATGTTTTATAATTTTATCAAATAGTTGAGAAGTTTAATTTTCAAAAAATATACAGTTTATGTTACATAATAATAATAATAATAATAATAATAATAATAATTATTATTATTATTATTATTATTAGTCTAATAATTTTGGCAATTCAAAAAATATATTTTAACATTCTTGTAATATTTTTGATAATTCAGTTTGACTAACATACGCATACTTTTTATTTTTTTTTAAACATATAATGCTCAATTATATGATTATTTTCTTTTTTTACTAATTGAATACTTTTGCTTTTATATTAGTTTGGACATGATTTTCAAGATTAGTTCAGGCTCAAGTTTGAAATGAGCCAAATTTAAATATGATTTTTAAATGCGAATCTAAACTTGAGCTTAAGTTCAAAAAAAACAACTAAACCAAATTCGAATAAGATAAAGCTCAACTATGCACTCTGCTCGGCTCATTTGCAGTTCTATACTAATTATGCTTTGATTGGGCAGCTATCCAATTGTGATTTATGGACTCCCCCATTTGACCCACTTACTAATCATTGTAATAGGGCCCAAAAAGATTATTGAGCTTTTTTAACCCATTTAACAGTTTGCACAAATGTTAGAACCGAATACTCTGACCTCAAGCCACTAATAATAGAGAGAAAATTACATTCTACACTGTTTTTTGAACAAAAATATCATTTACACCATCATTTTATTTTTTATACATTTTTATCTCCTATCTATTTCTTTTATACCGTACTTTTTCTATTTTTTTTCTTTTTAACTTAGTTTCTTGTTTTGTTAGTTTGTACAGTTATTACTTTGATGATACAATAAATATGAAAAAGTAGTAGGTTTATTTTATTTTTAGTCTCTTTTTGAGCTCCCAAACATATCCAATGAGCAAACATTACACATACTTTTTTATACTGTATTTCTTTTTTTTTTTTAATTAAAGAAAGGGCATTCATTTTTTTATTTTTTAAGATATAACAGTATATTTAATTAATTAATTAATTAATTAATTAATAATAATAATAATAATAATAATAATAATAATAATAATAATAATAATAATAATAATAATAATACATTAGTAGTGAAAAGATCTACTAATTACTAGTAATAATATTATTGCAATATCTTTTTCTCTGGGTCATTTTTTTTTTTCAATTTTTTCCACTTATTATATTGCATAAAGGAACCTATGGAAAATACAATTATTCTCTTAGATGTATTTTCTATGAAATATATATCAAATGTATAAAAAATATATATTAGTTATTTTCTCTGGGTCATTATTACTTTTTTACATTGTATTTCTCTTAGATTGATGTTTTCTCACCTACTGAACATATATTTTTATATTAACAAAGTTGATGATATGTAGCGTGTGAGCATATTATTATGATAAATCTAGACATAAAGGCAATCCATACTATCAAACTTGGTTAGCTAGTTTCAATAGAAAAGTGCAAAACTTGAATTTTTTGTGCAAAAAAAAAAAAAAAAGGGTTTTTAACTTAATCATTTTTTTTTTTTTATGTTGGGGTGTTATTAGTTGATCTCAAATAATTTGAATACCAAAATCAACTCAGTTCAAAAATTATAATAATTTTTGAATTAATTTGATTGAATATCTAATTTTAAATATATTTTTAAAAAATATATTATTTAATTAGTAATTTATTAATTCAAATTTGAATTTAAACTATTTAAGCTTAAGTTTATTTGAGTATTAATTTGAGATTAAATAAATATGTTCAATAATTGAGTATTAATTTTGAGATGAAATAAATTTATTTGAATTTTATTTCAGATTAAATAAATAGATAAATTTATTTATTTGAGTTTAATATTCCAAATATATACGAAATAATATATCAAATGCTATACCAATTGTAGCAAATATATACTAAATGTTAAACACATACTAGACATTTACAAATTATATATGCAACGTATACCATATACATACAAAATATATACCAAAAATATACCATTCTCTAGGTCTATTCTTTTAGGTATATATATAAAATAGTTGTAGATACCAAACATGTACTTAACATATACTAAATTTTGGTATACGTATACCATTTACTATTAATTTATCTTTTTAATTTTTTCAAAATTGCAATATGTATACATTAAAATAGTTGCAGATACTTAATGTATTCCAAATTATAGTATACATATACCATTTACTGTTAGTTTATCTTTCTAAGTCTTTAAATTTGCAATATGTATATATTTAAAGTAGTTGCAAATAGCAAATATATATCGAATTTTGGTAAACATATATTGTTTACTATTAGTTTATCTTTTTACTTTTTCAAATTTGCAATTTGTGTATATATAAAATAGTTGCAGATACTAAATATATACTAAGCGTATACCAATTTACAGTATACATATACCATATATTGTTTATCTTTTTAATTTTTCATATTTCTAATCTATATAAATATAAAATAATTGCAAATACCAAATATATACTTAATGTATGCTAAAATTCATTACACATATACCATTTATTGTTAGTTTATCTTTTTAATTTTTCAAATTTGCAATATGCATATATTAAAGTAATTGCAAATACTAAACATATACTTAATATATACCAAATTTTGGTATACATATACCATTTACTGAGTTTATCTTTTTAATTTTTTTCAAATTTGCAATATATATATATATATATATATATATATATATATATATATATATATATATATATATATATATATATATATATATATATATATATATATATATATATATATATATATATATATATATATATATATAAAGTAGTTACAGATACTAAATATATACTTAATATATACCGAATTTTGGTATACATATACCATTTACTATTATTATATCTTTTTATCTTTTACAAATTTGCGATTTATATATAAAGTTGTTGGTATACATTAATGTAATATAAATTAATATCTTTTAATTTTTTATCATTTTTTGAGTTTTTTTTTGTGAACAAATTCAAAAAATATGCCAAACATTTATCTAAGTAAAAATGTTATTTTTTGAAGTTTAGACAGTATTTTTGAAATTTTTTCATGAGCACGGTGAAAATGATATTTTTTACCTTTTTTTGGTTATTTTTGAAATTTTCCCAATAATAGAACCTAATGGGCCAGCAGCAACATATTGCAATTCATGAATAGCAAACTTTAAATCATGTTTGAAACAAATGACAAATCAAATTTATTTTCTTAATTTAAATCACTTATAAATGGATTCTTGTGTTTGAATTTTTTTCTATGAAGTAATTTATTTGTAAACTCTACAAATTTTAGTTAAAACGCTCCAAACACTCTAGTCAAGATAAGGATTTTTGTTCAAAATAAACAAGTAAAGTTCAAGTCCAATGTAAAGGAAACGTGACAAAAAAAGTTATTTTGTGACTCAAATATATGGGCCTTTACTTACATGTAATTTATCGGGATTTCTACAGAATTGCCTAAAAAAGGGAACTCATCTATAAATATATGCTCACTTTATATTTCTAAGTTTTATACGTTCCCGTCCTTTTTTCTTATTTTTATACCCTCCTTTCTAAACAAATAAGAAACTCTAGATCTGATAAAAAAAATGGAGCTCTTGAAGATTAAAATCAAAAAAGTTTTCGGTGAAACCTTTGACAGCAAACCAAAATGAAAAAAGTTAAAAAATATAGAGAGATCTACAAATCTTTGAAGAAATATTCAATGGGTTGAAGAAAAACCCAAATCTTCCATTGATTTACATTAATATCTACTGTGATTGATGGAGTTTGTAGGTGAGAGTGAATGAGTTCTATTAATGAAAGACCAAGTTTATGTGAGAGAGCTATAATAGGTGAACAAAAAAAGAAAGAGAAGAAAAGTAGCAAAGATTGGGTCTTTGTTTTTAATCTCTCCCTCCTTAGATTTAAAAGCTCTTGCCTGTTTTTGTGTTTGTCTTTGTACCAAACACAATATATATATATATATATATATATATATATATATATATATATATATATATATATATATATATATAATGCTTCCTTTGTGATTTGTGAGCAATTAAAAATTAAGGATAAGTTAGGTGGTGTATGATACAGAGAGAAGTCAAAGGGAAAAGCCAAGGTCATTCTCTGCCACTGATTATTTTACTTGACTTAAATAAGTATTTATTATTGTTTATGTGTAAATAGTAGTAGTGTAAGACAAAAGAAAATGAATGGTCAAATCAACAAAAGTAATCTTTCACTTAATCAATAATAAAGAAGATATTATATCCAATTAAAATTTTATATTCTCGTGATTATGCCATGATGATATAAATAATCAAACAAAACAAAGCTAGCTAGTTGCTCAAGGGTTCAAAGAATTTATTTTTTTCTTTTATTTTGGCATAAAAAATTACATATAATGCATCCTTAGTGATTTGATGCGCAATTAATTAACAAAATTAAGTATAAATAACTTGTCTTTTAATTACAAATAAATCTATGATCTACCAAAAATAACCGGTATTTTAGCAATACTAAAGATAAAATATGCAAAAATAAACAATCAACCCAATTAACCTATTATCAACCAACAATCAACTTGTAATAAAAAACAAATCAACCTTTGATTAATCAAAATACATCCTAATAAATATAAAATGCTAGTACTGTAAAATCCCTATCAACTGAGTAATACAAGTAATATGTAACATGTATAACTAAGGTTATGCCTAATAGACACATGTCAAAATGGGTATTTTTCAAAACTAAAATCTTTGGCATGTGGTGATTAATTAGATAATTAGTAACATGTGTAATTAGAGTTATACCACCAATTGACACATGTTCAAATGAGTATTTTTCAAAACTCGAATATTTGACATGTGGTCATTAATCATATAATTTTTAATTAACATAATTTTCAATTATTCCAATGTGCTAATCAACATTTTTAACTAGAGTTATGTCAAATCGACACATGCTGAAATGGATATTTTTCAAAAATTGAATCATGGACATGTGAATTAATGTGATTTCTAATTATTCTAATGTGAAAATAAAAAAAATAAATAAAAATAAAAATAAAATAGACCAAACATATACTCAAAAAAAAAATTATTCACTTTTATTGTCTGGACTAAAAAATTATGATATAAAAAAAATAATAAACAGAATTCAGAATTAACAATAAATAGTATATAACGAGTTTATGTTAAGTATATAATGAGTATATTTAGTTATATTTTAAATATATACTATAACTATAACTATATGTTTTCATCTTCCTGTAAAGATTTAACAACCTTAACTTTTTTCTTCTTTGAAGAAGCATAATCGACATTTTTTTTTCTTTTTTATAGTGAGAATCATCATAAAAATTAATATTAAATATAAACAAATTCAATAAAACAATGTTTAAATTACAAAAGTTTATTCCTATAATTTATTGGCTCTTTTGATTTCATATATATTTTCAAAAAAATTTGGATATTGAATATTACATGAATATAAATATATAAAAGGAATACATCAAGTATATATTAGATAAGAAAAAATTATACTAAAAAATAATAAATAATTTTTAGAATTCACAGTAAATAGTATATGATGAGTATATTTTAGGTTTATTTTAAGTATATAACGAGTATATTTTAGGTATATCTTAAATATATACAAGAAATAGATATTTTCTTATTCTTGGAGACTTAACACCCTCAAACTTTTTTTTTGATAAAATTATTCTTACTCAAGTTTGCCTATTTAGATTTTAACTTTTTTTTTTTTTTTTAAACTCAAACACCAACTAAATATATAAATAAAATAAATTAAACATATAAACTATGAGTATGCTAAAAGTCAAAAAAGTAAAAGAAAATTCAATTAATAATAAAGTCAGTGCCATCTAATTTTTAGTATTTAAGGAGTCAAAAAGTACTAATAAATTTTAGTTCAATGAATGTAAAGTCATTCTTACGATTAAAAAGTACCAATAAATTTTCAGTTTCACTAAATACATTTTTTAAAGCATTTTAAGAGTAATTTTAACCACCACTAAAAATAAAAATGAAATTTGAGTATGCAAAAAGTGGAATCAACCACTAATTTATTGTAAATTAAATTTACATTGGATTTTACTTTATTATATTCAATTATTATTTAGCAATAAATATATATAATTATTATAAATGTTTTAAAAAATCATATGTTTATAATTAGTATAAAACCACAAAGTAAAAAACAAAAGCCAAAATTATGTACAAGGCACGTATGAATTTGCTATATTTTATGTCATTTACTTTTAATTTTAATTCAATAGAAGCCACTATATATTTTTATGTGATCGTAATAAAAACATGGCCAAAAAAAAAAATTTCAAAACCAAGTCTACAAAAGGTGAAATAATCCACTAATTTATTGTAAATTAATGTTACATTGGATTTTAATTTATTATATTCAATTGTGGTGCTCCAAAGTCTAAACGCTCTCCAATCATGCCATTTGTGTGTACCTGCCTTTTATAAGCAGTATGTCATGCATCTGCTTTTTATAAGTAGTATATCTCTTTTCCTTTCCCTTTGTACAAAAATAAAAAGGAAAAAGGAAAAAGCGTATAAAAATAAAAATCAATTAGCAGAAAAATTAAAAAAGAAAATAAGGGGTATAAAAGTTATCTTTCCAAAAAAAAAACGTACGGGATGTAATTTCCTCTAATTTATCTACAAATGCATACATTTCATGTTGGATATAAATAATTTTTTTAAATTTTATGAATTTGATTATATTTCAACCAATCTTAGTATCTTACCAAATTTAAGGGTAAATTATTATTTAGTTACTAAGATTTGATTTAATTAACTATTTAATACTTATATTTTATGAAATTGACTATTCAATCCCTGATGTTCTATTCTGTCAATGAATTAGTTCTTTCGTCCAAAATTAGTCCAATCTACCATTAAAATGAAAATGAAATGATGAAAATAGTCTTACTCAAATTACTATTTAATTTTTGAGACTTGATCTAGTTAAGTATTTAGGCTCTACTTTTTTTCCATTTTATCTTAATCTAATAGTAAATTGGATAAATTTTGGACGAGATAGTTATAATTTCATTGAAAGAATAAAAGGATCAATTCTATTGATGAATAAAATCTCAGAGATTAAATAATCAATTTCACAAAATACAGAAACTAAATAGTTAATTAAGTCAAATATCAGAGACTAAATACTAGTTCATCCAATTATATAAAATTTTCAAATTAATAAGACTAAAAACTTAACTAGATTTAAGGGGTATTTGATAATGTCATTTAGTACTTTGTTTTATATTATTTGATAATGTTTGTTAAAAATATCAATTAAATTAAATATCACTTAAAATAGTAAGCTAAAATTTTTAATTTAAAATTTGAGTCGAATACAATAAATGATTATTTTTTAAAATATTTTTACAATTTAAAAATTATATTATTTATTTTATTTATCACTTAAAATTTAACGCTTAAATTTTCAACATTTATTTTTTTAATTTTACTAAACACCCCTTAAAATTAGTTAACTTTGTAAAAAAAAAAAATAATAAATTATATTTTATAATTGGTAAAAGACCATTTATAAATCTGGTTTTATAATCACTTTAAAAATGGAGATTTCAATTTTAGTCCCTATTTACCATTATATATATTGAGAGTTTTTACAAATTTTATGAGAGTTATTTAAATAAGATTACCCTCATTGTGTTGCCAAAATATTGCTTAACCTATATGATTCGAAGACATTTTATAAATGAAAAAAATTATAAATAAATCTTATTAAGGTAAGTTACAATAACGCATTTAAATTTTAGTATAATTGACACTTCAGCTACTATTTCAAAATTAATAATTGTTTAGCAAAAAAAATTAACATTTTTGTTATAATATATTATAGGATTTGATTGATATCTTTCCATATATATGAATATTCTAGTTTTCATATTAGTATTGATTGTATTTTCCTAATTGGAAAAGTTTCCTATTTTTTTCTTTTTTGTACTTTATATAAAGGATTTAATACTATTGAATGGAATAGATAGAAAAACTATTTTCTTCTCTATATTTTTTATTTTTTTTCATTATATTTATAACACGTTATCAGCACGAATTTGTTCTACTATTTTTTTTAAAGCTTTTTCAAGATATATTTTTTTTCTCATCTCGAATGATATATGAATCATATATGTTCTCAAAAATATATATGCCTATGACTTAATACGCATATATGTTCGAGATGTATTTATCTTATTTTGTTAATGAAATTAAATAAATAAATAAATAAATAAATAAATAAATAAATAAATAAATAAATAAATATATATATATATATATATATATATATATATATATATATATATATATATATATATATATATATATATATATATATATATATATATATATATATATATATATATATATATATATATATATATATATATATATATATATATATGCTTTTTGATATGGGCATAAAAAAATTTGCATATGAATTTTTTTCCCTAACAATGAAATCGTTTTTTTTTTATTATTTGATATGAATTTTTTTTTTTATGTTAACATGCAAAAAGTTTTTTTTATTATTATTATGAATCGGTTTTTGTTTTGTTACCATATAAAACAAATGTTATCATATTATATTATTATGAAAACATTTTTGTTTTATTTTATATATATGTTTTCATTTCTTGTTATATATTGTTATTATTTTAATAATAATTTGATTATCATTTTCATTAAAAAAAATTATTATTTGATGTTATTTAATTTTCATTAAGTAAATTATAGTTCCTGAAAAAACTAGTACCATATTTTAAATTCAAATTTCTGAAGAAATTAGTATTATTTATAGTTCCCAAAAACTAATATTATATTTTAAATTCTAGTTCTTGAAAAAACTAGTATTATTTATAATTCCTAAAGAATTAATTAAATAAATAACTATCTATATTTCAAATTCTAGTTCCTGAAAAATCTAGTATTATTTATAGTTCCTGAAAAACTAATTAAATAAACATCTAAGGTATAAATTTCTGAAAAATTTTTGCCTGAGTTCCTAAAGAACTAAGTATTCTAAACTTTAGTATCTCAATTTATTAAAGAATTATTTTATGTTCCTGAAAAACTAAATGCATTGTCTACAAGTTTTTAAAAGACTGATTTTATTATGATTTTATATTAGACAGTGTTAATTGATGACCCTAGACATCACAAGTAAGAATTATTTATCGTGAATACTAAATGTTGAAATTCTTGAATTAGTCTTAATTAATTATTTATCTTATGGGATTCTCATGCTATGTTGTCGTGGTAGTATAATTTGTTGATGTGAAATGGAGAACATCAAACCAATGTGGCATATTGCCCATTAATTTTGATTTTATTGAACATGAAATTAAGCCTAACAAGATCTGGATTAACTGGTGTCACTCCTTCGGGTATTGAAAATCTAATGCTGCTAAAGATTTTTCATTTTTCTGAAAACCGTTTGACAGGTTTGGTACTCTAGTTAATCTTTATAAGGTAAACTTCTTGTTTGTCATATTTTATCTTTCTTTAACAATTTCAATAGGGTTACAAGTTACAATGCATTTTTAAAATATTTAATTGGTTAATCTATTATATATATACTCCTGATAATTTTATTTTAATAAATAAATAGTATTATATATATGACATATAAATAGAAAATTTATATTTTTCTTTTGCATTTTTGTTGAGAATGATTGAGATGATTGCTTTTAAAAAATTTAGTTTATATATTATACAGTAAACTCTGCTTATACTAGAAGTATAGAATGGTTATAGTGTACGCTCTGTATTTTAAAGATTTGATCCTATATAATTTACTAATTTTTGACCAATTAATACATTTAGAGTTCCAAAAATCTTATAAAATTGATAATTAGCTCAAATTTACTCAAGAGAGGTCTTCACTTATACTCAAGATATATATGTCCTAAATTTCTTAGTGGAATTATAAATATACCATGATAAATATGTTGTATATATATATTGGTTTTTCTGATTAGCAAATATAATTTGCTTGTGTTATTGCATATTATTTTTTTTATTTTTAACTAGAATTCTAGTATAAAGATTGTTGTGCTTTATAATTAATGGCTAAGTTATCCTCAACTTGGCTTGATGCAAATATATTTTATAGTAATTGCCTTATTTTGACTTTTGAATATAAAATTCATATTGTTTATGTGTGTGGTTTTAGTATGAAATTTGAAATAATTGAAAATTTATTATAAACATGAATTTATTGTAAATGGTTGGATTGATTTATAAATTATTGGAGTTTTTACATGAAATTAGTTCAAATTTTTTCATTTTTTCTCAAAATCGATTGAGTTCTAAATTTTTAAGAAAATTAATTTAATATTTTTGTTTTATTTCCAAGACAAAGACTTTGATCATATTTATACTATATGCAAAAAGGGTTTAATGGATGAATATCTCACTATTTAAGATTTTTGCATTATCTAGAAGAGTTTTAAAGATCGATATGATCACTTCAAAGATGTGGTACCACCACAAGCTCAATATGATTAGGTAAATCTACGCTTACAAGACTTGAAGTCTATTTGAAAATATAATTTAACTATATTTAAAATTACTTTACAGTTGAAATTATACGTTAGTAAAGTTACATACTCCTATAGTAGCAGTATAAAAAATGAAAATTTACAAATATTATTTTTCTAGTGGTTGCAAAGAATAATTATTAATGAGAAATTATCAAACAATGCTCACTAGTACAACTGCATTCCCTAAAGTGAATGCTATAAATCATTTGATAGATAATGAGAATTCTGAAAGAATAATTGCTAATGAGAAATCATCAAACAATGCCCACTAGTACAACTATATTCCTTGAAGTGAATGCTATAAATCATTTGGTAAATCATGAGATTCTGAAAGAGGAACCGCCCATATAGAGGACACAACTTAATTCAATATTGATGATTTTTTGTAAACTCCTTGAAGAAGTAATTTGCAAGGATTTTATAAGTTGTGCATTATAATGAGTTATTTTATTATTGTTTTTTCCCCCATATATATGTACAACATATTGCGTTGAACTTGCAATTCAAGCATTGAACTTATAGTTTAATAATTAAACCTTGAAGGTTTGACATGAATACCAATATGTATATCATACATACTCTCCTTTGGAACTTGTACAAAAACATAAGCTGTAAATTTTTTGTGCCATGAATATATTAATATCACTATCTCAATATGTGATAATGGGTTCACAAAAGAGACTAAGAATTTATTTTGATGAGGCACATTTCTCGACATTAGGGGGAGAAAAGTACTTGCAGTACTAAAGAATGTCGAGAAATTTATTGGAAGGAAAACTCTTTAAATAACTTTGATTCACGTATAAGTTAGAGTGAACCAGAAGTTCACAAAATAACACAGTTGCAACAAATTGCAACTTAATTGCCAAATGCATTTATAGATGCTAAAAGAGTGGCAAAGTCTCATATTACAGTTGTTAATACCCTAGTAAGGGTTGTGGTTCAAATTGCAAATAGAAAATCAATCAATCTCACTACATGCCAAAAGTGTGGATAGTAAATTGGAACTGAAGACAAAAATCCGTGGAAAAGAAAAGCAGCGTCACTCATAAAATCTCCTGAAGAGAAACCTCCTGAAAAGGAAGATCTCAATGAAAGAGCTATAGCTAATTATGAGACACAGACTGAGACAATGGAACAATTAGATCCTCCAGATATGGCTTCTAGAGTTGATGATCATAAAAATGAAAACTATGAAATCTCAATTATTTTTGTGATATAAGAGAAAGAGTTGATAGAAATTTAATTATCGTCAACGATGAATTTGCCTCAACAGTAGCTCTTGCTATTTCAAGAAAAAATCTGGATCCAGAATCTATAAGTATAACTGAATAGTAGCATAAACATGATTAATCATCATGGAAAGAGGCAATTAAAGTAGAGCTATACTTATTCTATTATTAACTATAAGAAAAAAAAATAATTCTCTTATTATGGAAATGATCACGTTCCGTTATTCAATTAGTATGGCAGTTAAAAAAAGGCTTGATATATACCTTATGAAAATGATATTTATATGAGAGTCCCAGAAGGACTAGAAATATTAGAAATAAATATACATTAAACAAGTGACATGTATTTCATTAAATTGCAAAAGTCCTTGTATGGATTAAAGCAATATGGACATGTGGTGTAATTATTTGAGTAAATTCTTATTGAAAGAAAGATATGTGAATAATACACTATGTCCATTTATATTCATAAAAGACCACAGAATGGTAGATATTATTGTTTCAGTGTATATTGATGATTTAAATATCAGTGTGACTCCTAAAGAACTCAAAGAAGTATGTATCTATTTGAAAAGTGAGTTCGAAATGAAAAATTTAATGAAATTTTATATCGGCCTACAGATCGATTATTAAAGAGTCAAAATACACTAATCTACTTATGTAGAAAAGGTATTTAAGCAACTTTGTGTGGATAAATTTTTTTCCTTAAATATACTAGCGGTGGTCCTCTCACATGAAGTGAAAAGATACTCTTTTAAACCTAAATAAGATAATAAAAAGCTATTTGGTCTTGAAGTACCATATATAAGTGCTATAGGGGTACTAATGTATATTGCAAATTGCATCAGACCTGAAATTGCCTTTGTAAGAAAGACTCATAGCTAGGTATAGCTCTGCACCTACTAAGAGATATTAGAGTAGTGTAAAAAGTTATCTTCAATATACTATTAATATTATGATTCATATTTGAAATTGGTCTATATGCGAATATTGGTTATTTGCCTAGTCTCCATAATGATAGATCTTAGACTGGTTATGTATTCACTTATAGTGATACTGCAATTTTATAAAGATTTTTATGGTCATGAAGTACCTCACTAAAAGATACTCCCAGTGTATTTTAAGAATAATGCAATTTGCATTGCACAAATTAAAAGTGGTTATATCAAGGGTAACGAAGTAGACATAAACTTGACCCAAATTCTTGTATATACATAAGCTCTAGAAGAGATATCCACCAAATTCGCTTGAGTAACAACCTAACAGACTTATGTACTAAGTCTTTACCTCGTATGGTATTTAAACGACAGTGTTTCATCAATTAATATACGTTGTGTTAAAATCTGTCCTCATTAGGGGGAGCAAATTAGTATATGATTGTACTCTTTTTCCTTAGTCAAGTTTTTGTCTTATAGGATTTTCTTGGATAAAGGTTTTAATGAGGCAATATGTGCAATGACAGAATAGCGCATGAAATGTACTCTTTTTCTTTGCTATGTTTTTTCCCATTGGATTTTCTAGCAAAGTTTTTAATAAGGCATATTCATAGCGCAAGTAATATCCTAAGAAAGTACTATAAATAAATTATCGTATGTGGTTACTTAAACATCATTAAGTATACGATTTGACAACTTGATAGATTTATTTATAAAGGCACTCCCTATAACCACATTTGAAAAGTTAGTCAACAAAATTAGTATGTGTCGATTAAGAGATATTTGATAGAAATCATATTTTTATGGGGGAGAGATTTTGGTACATTGTACTCTTTTTTCCTTAGCCTAGGTTTTGTCCCATTGGGTTTTCTTAGCAAAGTTTTTAACGAGACAGTATTATAGCGCAAATCTCTATAAGAATAATATACTATTTTTCCTTCACTAAGATTTTTTTCCACGGGGTTTTTCCTTAATAAGGTTTTGATGAAGCATATTCTTTGTAAAAGACATCAAGGGGGAGTGTTATAATATATTATAGGATTTGATTGATATCTTTCCATATACATGAATATTCTAGTTTTCATATTAGTATTGATTGTATTTTCCTTATTGGAAAAGCTTCTTATTTCTTTATCTTCTGTACTCTATATAAATGGCTTAATACTATTGAATGGAATAGCTAGAAAAACTATTTTCTTCTCTATATTTTTTGTTCTTATTCTTTTCCATTATATTTATAACAGTTTTTAATTCTTAAAATAATTTCAATGAAAGTTGAATGCTTTTAGAAATTAAAATTTTTATAATATATTATGATTTAAAATTTTAAGAATCAAAATGTTTTTTTTTTAATAAATGAATTAGGACAAGTACTGTTATTATAAACTATAACATCAAACATGGTTAAAACATGGTTAAAAACTCATAATTGTATAAAAAATAATAAAATGTTGGATATTAATAAACATCAAAATTTAAAAGTATTAATTTTGAAATTATAAAAATCTAATGTTCTAATTACAACAAATTGTATAATTGCTGTAATAATTTATCCATTTTATCATCCATACTGATGAAGAACAAAAAATGGCCTCTATAAGGGGTCCCCATTTTCCTCTATATATAGAAGGAACAAAGGTAAAATAGATAGATCTCTCTCTCTAGATTCTCTTTCTAGCCTAAACTCTCTCAACTAGCTCGCTGACTTGGGCGTCGACGGTTCTTTCGGAGATCAGCCTCCGGGAGCCTTTGACCCTCTTTCTTTTTGTACACAGGTTCTACCCCTCGTGGGGCCCTCTCTCTATAGTCCATGATGATTTTAAACTCATCAAAATGGCGCCGTCTGTGGGAACGGCACAAAAAGTCGTATCCTAACCTCTATTTCTACCGGAAATCATTTTTTCGGTCATCAATATTCTTGATCATCATAGATTTAGCCTTCACCGACAATGATCCAAGAAATTTGAGTATTCATCTTCAACAAAAAATCAGCAAAAAAAAAAAAAGCAGGAAATACCAGTTCGAGAGATAGGAGAGAGAAAATGGATTGCCATAGCTATTTGCCCATCTCTGATGACCATTAGATAACACCTCCACCACTAGAAACAAGTCCATACGCTGATTGATCATCCTCCAGAAAACCACCGTGAATTGACGTTAGAAATAGCCGCACCTCCCATCCAAAGCCGATGGTCATTGAAAACTTCCGGCCACATTTTTGGCCAAGCCACAACTATATTCACAACGATTTTTACATTGATGAGATCCTCGTGACTCTAGCTTCATTTTGGTACCAATTATGCAACCGATCTATCACTGGAAAGATAGATTAAAAAATTAGCAACCAAATCTCTGCAAGCATATTCTAGTTAGAATTTGAGGTGTATCGCCGATCGGTCATCGGTGAGTGAGTCCCACGCGCCATGAAAACTTATTTGCTAAAGACCAGAGGTAAAGGCTAGAGAAGACCAGAGGTGAAGGCCAGAGGAGAAAGCCAAGGCCAGAGGATGAAGGCTGAAGGTCAGAGGTTGGAGGACAAAGGCTGAAGGTCAAAAGTTGGAGGACGAAGGCCAAAGGCCAAAGGTTAAAGGTCGGAGGATGAAGGCCGAAGGCCGAAGGTCCAAGGCGAAGACGAAGCTAAAAGCTGAAGGTCAGAGGCCGGAGGACGAAGGCCAAAGGTTGAAGATGAAGCTTGAAGGTTAGAGGCCGAAGGATAAAGGCCGAAGGTCAGAGGATGAAGGCCAAAGGTCGAACCCGAAGGTCGAAGGTCAAAGGACAAAGGCTAAAGGCCAAAGGTCAGAGGTTAAAGGCTAAAGGCCAGAGGCCAAAGCCCGAAGGATGAAGGCTAAAGGTCCGAGGCTAGAGGATGAAGGTTGACGGCCAAAGGTCGAAGACGAAGGCCAAAGGCTAGAGGCTGAAGGTTGAAGATGAAGGCCGAAGGCCATAGGCCATATGACGAAGGTCAAAGGCCAAAGGACGAAGGTGAAAGCTAGAGGCTGAAGATTAAAGACAAAGGCCAAAGGCAAAGGCCAAAAAGAAAGCTAGAGGAGAAAGCCAGATGAAAATGCTAGAGGCTAAGATGAAGCCTACCAAGTAAAGGCCTTTAATAGGCGAATGTCATGATGAGGTGCATGACAAAGCACGCCAATACAGATATGTTTTACATATTTTTCATGCTTTAATTAAATTTCATGATATTACTTGCCAAAGTATGATGCGAATATGTTGATAATCTTGCATGAAAAAATTATCTATCATGACTATATAGCATGAAATGCCATGTCATATTTGATGCCGATACATGATTAGTTGTGCATATCAAATACTATTTTACTACTAATTATTGTTCAAAAAATGAATTTCAACTAAATCTATTATTTTTGCGGGGGAGTAAGAGTCCCTCAAAATGACATGATTCAATCAAAATTCATTATTTGAATAACTTACAGCATTCTGCATTTGCTAATAATTTTCTAAATTGTTATCGCATTCTAAAATTATTATAATTATTAAAGTCTAATTAGACTTTATATGATTCATGTTGCATATAATATATTTTCAGAAAATGCAATCATATAGGTTAAATGAGCATCTTACATAAATTTGTAGCATATAAAGTGCACATATTATATTTTATGCTTGTATAACCCTTATTTATAGTAGGAAATAATGCAAAATTTGACATTCGATAAGAACAATAACGCTCGACTTGGCAAAAAGTATCAAGATATTCAAATCAATTGATCAGACATTTGATGATATAAAGTCTAAAGAACAAAGAGCTTAGACAAAGTTTCAACAAACAGAATCTGTTGGGTTAAGCATAAAATGCGGAGAAGCCTAGGCCAAAACCTAACAGGTGGATTCAAGAAGAGTATTGGGGTTAGCTCAAAAGAGGAAAGTAGAGGCTAAAAGCCAAATGTGACGAGTACTCCAAGTGAAATCCCAATAGATAAAAGCCCTGGTAAATCCATGCGAAAAGACCTAGTGAGATTCTAGGTAAGATACCTCGCAAATGCGAGATGTGCTTCCTGAAGAAGGAAGTAAAAGCCCTAGTAAATCCAGGCGAAAAGACCTAGCGAGATTCTAGGCAATATACCTCACAAATGCGAGATGTGCTTAGAAGGAAGTAAAAGCCTTGGTAAATCCATGCGAAAAGACCTAGCGAGATTCTAGGCAATATACCTCACAAATGCTAGATGTGCTTCCTAAAGAATGAAGTAAAAGCCCTGGTAAATCTAGGCAAAAAGACCTAGCGAGATTTAGGCAAGAGATTAAGTTCAGCTACACTTAGCTACAAGGCAACAAAAGAAGAAAAAGAATAGTCGAAAAGACTTACACTTTGTCAATAAAGCTACAAAGGGAAAATTTCCCTCTTTATGGGGGGAAGAAAGATGACTTACAAAAGCAACTTTCAATCTCTCTGCAAAAGCTGCTCAACCACATGAAAAATAAACAATGAAGATAAAGTACTCAAGAATTGTACAAGGCATTGAAATGAAGTTTTCTAAAGACAAGCCATTTCATTTTAGCAAACAATATTGTATTTGTATAAAATATTCAATTATGTAAATGTACTTGTAAAAAAGAATCATGTACTATACATAAAAGAAAAAAAAAGAATAAAAGAAAAAGAAAGAATAAAAGAAAAAGAAAAGAAAAGAAAAGAAAAGAAAATTATTATTATCATTTAAGTCCTATTGAGACTAGCTCAAAAGATGAAAGCCCAGGCAAATAGCCAGAAGTGATGAGTAGTCCAAGCGAAAGTCCAATAGGCAAAAGACCTTGTCAAGGCAAGGCACCAAAGACCTAGCGAAAGCTAGGCGTATTATTATATAAGACTTCATTTGGCGAGGTAGATTTGAGAAAACCTCTAGGTGAGGTGATTTTCATAAGACCTAGTGTTTGCTAGGCACATTATTATTATATAAGTCCTCATTTGTCGAGGCATATTATTATCGAAGACCTCCTAGCGAGTCAGACTCCTCAGTCCTCGATAGATTCGAGAAGACCTCTATGAGAGGTGGATTTCATAAGACCTAGTGAAAGCTAGGCATATTATTATATAAGACCTCATTTGGTGAGGCAGATTTGAGAAGATCTCCAGGTGAGGTGATTTTCATAAGACCTAGCATTCACTAGGCACATTATTATTATATAAGTCCTCATCTGTCGAGGCATATTATTATCAAAGACCTCCTGGCGAGTCAAACTCCTCAATCCTCGATAGATTCGGGAAGACCTCTATGAGAGGTGGATTTCATAAGACCTAGCAAAAGCTAGGCATATTATTATATAAGACCTCATATGGCGAGGCAGATTCGAGAAGACCTCCAGGTGAGGTGATTTTCATAAGACCTAGCGTTCGCTAGGCACATTATTATTATATAAGTTCTCATCTGTCGAGGCATATTATTATCGAAGACCTCTTGGCGAGTCAAACTCCTTAGTCCTTGATAGATTTGAGAAGACCTCTATGAGAGGTGGATTTCATAAGACCTAGCGAAAACTAAGCATATTATTATATAAGACCTCATCTGGCGAGGTAGATTCGAGAAGACCTCCAGGTGAGGTGATTTTCATAAGACCTAGCATTCGCTGGACACATTATTATTATATAAGTCCTCATCTGTCGAGGCATATTATTATCAAAGACCTCCTAGTGAGTCAAACTCCTCAGTCCTTGACAGATTCTAGAAGACCTCTATGAGAGGTGGATTTCATAAGACCTAGCGAAAGCTAGGCTTATTATTATATAAGACCTCATCTGGCGTGGCAGATTCGAGAAGACCTCCAGGTGAGGTGATTTTCATAAGACCTAGCATTTGCTAAGCACATTATTATTATATAAGTCCTCATTTGTCAAGGCATATTATTATCAAAGACCTCCTGGCGAGTCGGACTCCTTAATCCTCGACAGATTTGAGAAGACCTCTATGAGAGGTGGATTTCATAAGACCTAGTGAAAGCTAGGCATATTATTATATAAGATCTCATCTGGTGAGGTAGATTCGAGAAGACTTCCAGATGAGGTGATTTTCATAAGACCTAGCATTTGCTAGGCATATTATTATTATATAAGTCCTCATCTGTCGAGGCATATTATTATCGAAGACCTCTTGGTGAGTCAAACTCCTCGGTCCTCGACAGATTTGAGAAGACCTCTATGAGAGGTGGATTTCATAAGACCTAGCGAAAGCTAGGCATATTATTATATAAGACCTCATCTGGTGTGGCAGATTCGAGAAGACCTCCAGGTGAGGTGATTTTCATAAGACCTAGCATTTGCTAGGCACATTATTATTATATAAGTCCTCGTCTGTCAAGGCATATTATTATCAAATACATCCTGGCGAGTCGGACTCCTCAGTCCTCGACAGATTTGAGAAGACCTCTATGAGAGGTGGATTTCATAAGACCTAGCGAAAGCTAGGCATATTATTATATAAGACCTCATCTGCCGAGGTAGATTCGAGAAGACCTCCAGGTGAGGTGATTTTCGTAAGACCTAGTGTTTGCTAGGCATATTATTATTATATAAGTCCTCATCTGTTGAGGCATATTATTATCGAAGACCTCCTGGCGAGTCGAACTCCTCAGTCCTCGACAGATTTGAGAAGACCTCTATGAGAGGTGGATTTCATAAGACCTAGCGAAAGCTAGGCATATTATTGTATAAGACCTCATACGGCGAGGCAGATTCGAGAAGACCTCCAGGTGAGGTGATTTTCATAAGACCTAGCGTTCGCTAGGCACATTATTATTATATAAGCCCTCATCTGTCGAGGCATATTATTATCAAAGACCTCCTGGCGAGTTGGACTCCTCAGTCCTAGACAGATTCGAGAAGACCTCCAAGTGAGGTGGATTTCATAAGACCTAGTGAAAGCTAGGTATATTATTATATAAGACCTTATCTTGTGAGGCAGATTTGAGAAGATCTCCAAGTGAGGTGATTTTCATAAGACCTAGCATTCGCTAGGCACATTATTATTATATAAGTTCTCATCTGTCAAGGCATATTATTATCGAAGACCTCCTGGCGAGTCGAACTCCTCAGTCTTCGACAGATTTGAGAAGAGCTCTATGAGAGGTGGATTTCATAAGACCTAGCGAAAGCTAGGCATATTATTATATAAGACCTCATATGGCGAGGCAGATTCAAGAAGATCTCCAGGTGAGGTGATTTTCATAAGACCTAGCATTCGCTAGGCACATTATTATTATATAAGTTCTCATCTGTCGAGGCATATTATTATCGAAGACCACCTGGCGAGTAGGACTCCTCAGTCCTCGACAAATTCGAGAAGACCTCTAGGTGAGGTGGATTTTATAAGACCTAGTGAAAGTTAGGCATATTATTATATAAGACCTCATCTGGCGAGGCAGATTCGAGAAGACCTCTATGAGAGGTAGATTTCATAAGATCTAGCGAACGCTAGGCATATTATTATCCAAGTCCTCGAAAAATCGAGGCATGCTTTCTTAAAGATCTCCTGGCAAAGTAGATTTTTGAAGTCTTTGATAGTTGAGACAGATCATTATACAACTCCTCGATCAATGAGGCATATTATTTATAAGACCTCCGAGTGACGCAAATTTTTTCGAAGATTCCTACGTGGAGTGGATTTCTCTAAAGTCCTCAATAAGCCGAGGTAGGTTTTTCTTGAAGACTTCCAAGGAAGTAGAGTTCTAAAAGTCCTCGAAAAGTCGAGGCAAATTGTTATTACACAAGTCCTAATTTGGCAAGGCAAAAGCTTTCCTGAAGACCTCTAAAGAGGTGGATTTCTAAAAGTTCTCGATAAGTTAAGGCAAATCATTATTATCTAAGGTTTTATTTAGCGAAGGCCTCTAATGTCACTAATTAGTGAAGTGTATCAAACAAAGACCCCCGATTTCCAAGCAAATTATCCAATTAGTGAAGCATATATCCTTAATTACTTGAGCCTTTGACAGATGAATCAAAGTACCTAAGGCCTCAACAGGCGAAGTAACTCTTATTATAGTCCTTTGAGAAGGCATATTATTTGAAGACTTGGAACTACATGGAATCTATAAGTCCACGCTATGATGTGGCATCGAAGACTACAAGACCACCCTCTAAGGTGGCAATATGTAGCTGACATCTTTGATCAGGCATACAACTGCCTCTCGTTCGAGCTAATCAGCTTGCCTTATCATTTAGACGCCCAAATGCCTCATATTGGGCTAATCAGCGCAAATTATTATTCAGGTGCTCAGATGCCTCTAGATTGAGCTCCTTAGCTCACCCTTTACATTCAAAACATCTAGCAGCCTTCGTATCAAGCTCATAAGATGCCGCCAAATTAGCAATTATAACTGCAACGCAGATGAATCACAAGCAAGGAAAGGATATTTCTACTCCCTCAGCCTTCTCTTCAACATGCTTGATCAGACTAGGGAGTGGGGGGCCCCTGATGAGGGACAAAAATGACCTCTATAGGGGGTCCCCATTTTCCTTTATATATAAAAGGAACAAAGGTAAAATAGATAGATCTCTCTCTCTCTCTCTCTAGACTTTCTCTCTCCAGCCTAAACTCTCTCAATTGGCTCGCTGACTTGGGCATTAGAGGTTCCCTCGGAGGTCAGCTTCTGGGAGCCTTTGATCCTCTTTTTTTCTGTACGCAAGTCCTACTCCTCATGGGGCCATCTCTCTACAGTCCATGATGATTTCAGACTCATCACATACTATAAGTTGCCCAAACTGCACATAGCTTTTTTTTTTTTTTTTTTTGCTGTGGTTGAGCTCGATGACGATGATAATGTATATTTAATGATATTACTAAAATATATGTCAATTTTAAACTTATCAATGTACAATGTTACTATACATAAAAAGAAAAATTAAAATAATTAAATTCTTTTTTTTCCCGTCAATCCAAATCTGAATTTATTGAACTAAAGAAGAGAAATCACATGATAATATAGTTTTAAGTCATGGCGGCTAATTTATAGACCATACAGGTGATAGAAAATTAAACAAAAGAGAATGAGCAACCAAATGAGCAGGCTTATTTGTCTCTCTTATCGCCCAATTAACTTTACAAAAAGAGAAATTTCTTTTAATACCCTTAGTTATTGCTACTATAGCTTGAATTTCCCATGAACTAGTTTTAGTAGGAACAGAAAATACATTCTCAAGAGCCTTACAATTAGTTTATAGAATAAGATTATGATAACCTGCAATTTTAGCGTATCTCAAAGCCAGCAACATCGTATCTACTTCTACTGATAATGGGGATCTAGATTTTTTCTTTAGAGCTACTCCATCGATATCTAACTCTTCTCATCTCAAAAAATAATTGCAAGAGCTGCAGTTCCTATTCCTTTATTGAAACTAGCATTAAAGTTGGCCTTAATTTCATCTCTTCTTAGAGCTTGCCAGATCTTATTAGAAGTGGTACCTCCTAGCTTGATAAAATTCAACTCCTGTTGATCCAAAACAAGGCTCTAACAATAAGCATTAGCCATTTGAACTATTTTGAGTGGATCAATGTGCTTGTGATTGAAGATAAACTCATTCCTTTGCTTCCAAATTGACCAATATAAAGCTGCTAACTTCTTTATGGGTTCTCTTGTGGGATCTTGTCTAGAAAAAATTCACCATATCAACCCACCAATCTATAAATGAATTTATTAAGTTAGGATTTGGCAAAAGCCCAAGGAAGAAGCAAACCATGCAGCACTAACATGCTAACAAAAGAAGAAAATATGCTCAATTGTCTCCATGGCCAAATTACACATATCACAAGTGGGAGTATTAACAATTTTTCTATTAAAAAGCTAGTCTTTAGTTGCTAAATTATTTATGCTAGCTCTCTAAATAAAAGTGGCAATTTTTTAGGGCAAATCAACATTCCAGATATTTTCCCAAAGCTTGTAACGAAAAGTATAAGAAGAAGAAGGCCTAGCAGTTGCTGTCTCCTTATCCTTCTATTGTATTAACCATTTGTAAGCTGATTTAACTAAAAAAAAAAAAAAATCCATTCCTAGTCTAATGCCATACCCATCTATCTAGATAACTTGGTGGACCAATTGGGATTTTATTGATCATATCAACTTCTTTAGTACTAAAATATTTTTGCAGCAAAACCTGGTTCCATTCTCTTTTATTAGTAAACAAATCCAAGACAAAATGTGGAAAAAATGGTGGAAATACCCAATTCAGGGCCTAAACTTTAGCAAAAAGTTCAATTTTGGTCACGTAGAAAAAATTGGACCAAATTTCCCCTTAGACTTAATTTTTAGATCAATTAAGGGTTTAAGTATGTCACGTGATACCATGTGAGCCAAACAAACATTATGTGGGTCCTATGTAATTAGAGGTAGGGCTCACATGAAATGATTTATAAAGATGAATTGGGGGAAAAAATTTCTTTTGCTATGCCATGGAACCCTGAAAAATAATAAGCTCTTAAATCAGGGAGGAAGAGAGAGAGAGAGAGAGAGAGAGAAAGAGAGAGAGAGTAGGGATAAGGGGAGATAAAGGAAAACATACCAGGTTTAAACCAATCGATCAAGAACCATGGCATCTTCTTCTTCATCAGCTACCAGTCATAGGATGAGAAGCGAGTTTGAGGCAATATTTGAACATTTCTTACTTTATTATGAGTGTGGCCTTAAAGCACCAATGAGACATCTTGGAGCAATTTCAATCAAGGAAGAAGATTTTTTGGTTGTGCTAGGTACAAGGTTAGTTTTCTATATTATAATATAAAATTTATATTCTGATTATTAAAACCCAAATTATATATGGTGTACGATTTTTGAAGCTTTTTTTTTTCATATTTTTTTATTGCAAATTTCTATTAAGTGTAAATTCTTCAAATGGATTGATCCTAATAGTCTAGAGAGATATAGAGACTTGATTAATGAGCTGAAGATGGAGATCAACCAATTAATTATTCAAAATTAGTCACTCAATAATATGCATAGAGGAGCATTTGCTACTAATTTGGCAATACAACAACTTGGTGAAAGTCAATATTTTATTGATGACATTGTTGAATTGAGGGAGGAGGTGGATATATTAAAGATGGAGAAGATTAATGAAAAAGAAATTATGTTGAATATGTGTGAACCCTCATTTCAACACCTCCAAAATTAATTCTGAATTCACTAATACTGATCAAGATATTTTTGACATAATCAGACATCTTTCCTTATCCTGATCAGACCTTTTACACCAGACAATATTTTTCCAAAACTGACCGAATTCTCTCCTAAACTAAGCATCTAAATATTTTAAAATTAATTCTGAACCTATCAATACTGACTGAGTAATTTTCTGAGCTCTA
This sequence comes from Reutealis trisperma, assembly GCA_947687605.1. Taxonomy (NCBI): domain Eukaryota; kingdom Viridiplantae; phylum Streptophyta; class Magnoliopsida; order Malpighiales; family Euphorbiaceae; genus Reutealis; species Reutealis trisperma. The sequence continues at coordinate 583,971 of CANTUT010000253.1, read as the reverse complement.
GAACTCCTGAAAACTGATCCAGAAGTCCAAAAATCTAGCCGAGCAAAAGAAGAAAAATTTCATTCGGTGAAGCTGGCATTGGCCTGGGCAGTGCTGCTGCCCCTAACGGTGGCACGCTGCCCAACAAGCCGACGGCGCTGCCCATCTCAGAGCCAGCGCCGCAGGCTTTCTAGCGGTGTGGGCACTACAGCCCATGCCTGTACTTCCCAAAATACCCCCTTAGCCTTTTTCTAGCCCTTTTTAGCCCTATCCATTATAGTCTTTTCACAATTTCATTATCAACCCCCTTTGCCTATAAATAGGTTCTCCCATTTCCTCATTTTCACACACCAAAGTTGATATTGATAGTTATTTATCAATCTTCTTTCTTTTTCTCCCTCCATCCACTCTTCAATTAATTAATTAATCATTTTAATTAATTAATTTCTCACACAAGCCAAGTTTATTAATCCTTTTAATTAACTAAAAAAATCTTTTTTACTTACAAGCTAATTAATTAATTAATCTTTTTAATTAATTAATTACTTTTTTTAATTAAATTAAAAATCTCTTTTTAAGCTCATCCCCTATTTTAATTAATTAATTAATCATTTTAATTAATTAATTACTCTTTTTTAAAATTAAATCAAAAATCTCTTTTTAAGCTCATCCCCTATTTTAATTAATTAATTAATCATTTTAATTAATTAATTACTCTTTTTTTAAAATTAAGTCAAAAATCTCTTTTTCAACTCAACCCCTATTTTAATTAATTAATTAATCATTTTAATTAATTAATTTATTCATCCATCATTTTCTTTGATCATTAATCAACTCATTTGTCCGGTCCGATAAAATGGAATTTCGGTCCGGCAAAACACTTTTTCCATCTTATCCATCAAAATCCAAGGTATTTTAATCAAATTTATTCTCTAAACCCAAAAATCATTTTTATCAATTTGTAAATCCCTCCACTTAATCGTGGAACAAACTATGTGGGTTTTGATCCCTATTCAAACGGGATACGTAGGCATGTTTGAAATTTAAGTCCAAATCTCAAATCCAATTTCCTTTTAAATTAAGCTTATTTTCCTTATTTTCTGAAATTAATTATCTTTTTATAATATTTGTAACAAAATTTGTGGTTTTCCTAGAATCCCATAAGGGTTAGAGAAGACATCCTATTTTTCTATCAATGTGATTAAGGAGTGATCATATAGTTCCCCAAAATCTCTAAAGATTGGAGGGACACTCTTCTTTATTTGTAAATGTTTATTATTTCGTTAATTTTCATGCATCCATCTTATGCCATATTCATATATTTTATTTACGATTATTAATGTTATTCATGAAATCAATTTTCAAGTCAAATTAAACTTAAGAGCCAAATTTAGATTATTTAAAACTAAAAACCTAGTCTCCGAACTCAACCTGGTTCGAAGGCTAGTAATCTTTATCCTTGGGCAAATCAATTTAAAAATTAATCAATTGGAGTCAATTTGGGTTTTTTCCTTAATGTTTTCCCAATTAAATAAAATTAAGATGACGACTCCTAAAATCATATTTTCAAAATCAACTAAATTTAAATCCGAGAGTTCTATCGTGAGTCTAAACCCGAACGAGCATCTCGGTTCCCTCTAGTGGACTGGGCCAGTGCTCTGGCTAGGCCTCACAATATTAAGAAAAAAATAAAGTTTTTTATATGATGTTGGTCATTGTATCTTAGGTGTTTTTTTTTTTTTTTTTGGCTTTATATAGTCTTTTTGCAGTAGGCTGGGTAAATTTTTGGAGCAATTATTTTTGTGTTGTGTGAGGCATATGTTGCAAAATTACAATGGGACTGAAGGAATATGTGAATGCCCCTTTATGCAGGTGTTTTAATGCCTTTGTATATATCACATATTAGCAATATATGATTTATACTTTATGTTCATTGTGATTTTTGCCTTTTGTGGATATTAACTTTTCATGAATTAAACATAATAATTAACAAATGCTTATAATGATGAAACTTTTCTAAATAAGCAACATTCATTAATACAAATCAAGTTACTATTACATATAAAAGGTTTCTATAATCTGCATCAACGGTTGGAGCAAACTCAATACATGTTTTAGTTTGTACCAAACTGGGATAATTAAACAAAATATACTTTCACATATAGCCAAATGCCTTGATACATACACATTCCTTACATACTTTGACTAGCTTGTCTAATATATGCATATTGGATGTCTGTCAACAACATATGCAAGCAAACACATAAAAAAGAAACAAAAAGCACCATTTCATCACAAAGGCTAACTACAAAAGTAGATGCCCTCTTCTTGACTTGCATCTCTTTTTAATAGGTTTGAAATCATTTGTTCTCGCTGTTCCTAAAGTTATCTTCTAGAAATTGCGTCACCACTTGCCTATTGAAGTTCATGTGCTTTGTATGGAAGATTAGTTGGTCTCTTAGTGTGATGCTCAGGTGTTTGAAATTGAATTTTCCTTCCAACAGGAGGAGGAACGTCAATGTGAGGTGAAATATGCAAACTAGTCCCACTTGATTGACCTCTAATACTGATGGGTTTATAAGTATTCAGGCTTTTATTCTTTGGCCTCTCATAATAGAATTTTGAAGTGCTAAATCCATAATATTCATCGAGACTAGGTAAACTTTCTCATTAGTTTGGCTTAGCTGTAATTTACACAAAAATTATTAATTTCTAACACCTAGTTCATTGTATTTATTAAGAACAACTTTACCACATAATAAACTAAAATCCCACATCAATACTAACCAAATAAGTCATTTGAATATTTTAGGAATTACATCATATGTTGTCTTACCTTTCATCAATATGCATTCCAAAACTAGAGAGTTGCTTCTTCCTAGGTATCCTCTTACATTTACCACCTAATTTTGTTGCACTTAGAGGGTTAGAAATGGCAGGAATTAAAAATGATCTTTCATTTTGACTTATTATATGGTGTTCATAAGTTGAGACATAATTACCTCTTCTAATTGTATCATTTGGATTTGAAGCTTCATTTGCATTTGCATTTGCAGTGTCAACATTGTTAATAATAAGTGTTTATTGCACACATGGGTTCATAAAAAACTATTGTCCACCATCAGCTTGATTACTCCTCACCCTTTCACTTCCTTTAGCCCTATTAGTCTCTTTAACATGCTTCCTCTTATTTGATGTGGAATTGTGTGATTGAACTTGTCTATTTGCACTTGTTGAGAAGCTATCATTGTTGCTACTAACTTCATTCCTCTGTAAAATAAAAAAAAATTTATAAATAAGTAGTATATAGACCCTCTTAACTTAAATATGGAAGTAAATTACAAATTAAGTGACTTAAATTACTATTATGGTTCTTAAAACCTTTCTTATTATGCCCTACTTCTTTACAGTTGCAGTATCTAATCACAATTCCCCCTCTAGATAATTTTCCAGTTTTTTTCTTTTGTTGTTGATAATTATCTAGTTTTTTTCTTTTGTTGTTCTTTGTCTTTGCCCTTAACCCTTAGCTTCTTCCTTTTACTTGGTTGAATTACTATAGGAAGATGATCAATTAGCTCAAATTCATTAAATTTCCAAAACTTCTTACCTCTCACAAGATGCATATGATTGCAGTATGTCTTGACATATGTTGATTTATGATACTAGGTTAAAATAAACTTCTCTGGATCTTCATTTTCATTCAACAATGCACAAATTACATGTGCACATGGGATTCTAGATAAATCCCAATATATACATGTCAGACCCTCTTATCTAGAAATAATGCAGGTCTGTGTTCACTATGACCAATCTCATTTGCACGATCCCCATTAAATTTTACTTGATAGTCCATTGACAATACCCAATTCTCTTTTAATTTCTACATACAAGCTGAAGAATAGTCACTACGCCACTTTCTAACCATATCTCTATACTTCCATATCCTACTCATTACCTTTGTTCTAATTCTCTCTAACCTACTTATAATATGTTTTTCCCTAGCTTCTAATATCTAAGAATTAAAGCTTTTTGATATATTATCATCTACCATTTCTGAACTACACCTAGTGCTCATGTAGGCTATGCACCATTTATATGGTGGCCAATGCAATAAATCTTCAACAGCTCGTAATCCCTGCTCAGCAGCTAATAAGTCAAGGTTGCCTTTGAGTTCCTCCTCGTTTGTAGACCAAGCTCTGTTCCAGAATTTTCTTCTCAATTCCTCTCTTCTCCACCTCTTTCTCCAGTTGACATGGATATGTCTCGTACACCATCTATGTTCTACATTAAGGACTATCTCATCTAATACAGGTAACAAACCCTTCAATCAAAAAATAAAAGTATAAAAGTAAATACATATAATTCAAGGACTTATAATATAACATATAATACAAAAATATGTAAAATTTTAAACAAATTTGCATATTAGATATGAAGGTATACCCAGCACCATTTTTCAGATCAAGCACTTTTACCAACAACTGGACAAACCATTTCCAATTTGATTTGTTTTCCTTTTCACAAATAGCCTATGTAATTGGAACCATTTGATTGTTTCCATCAATTCTAGTTGTAGCTAACAGTTGACCTTTACATAAACTTTTACGGAACAACCACCCAAACCAATAATTGGTCTGCATCCATCCAACTAGTTCCTTCTATGTGCTTCAAAGCACACAAACAGCCTTAAAAACATTCTCTTTTCTTGCTTTAGTGCTTTTTTATCAAGGTCAATTTTAAACATAGTGCCTGGATTACTTCTTTTAATCTCAGCACCATAGGCCTCTAGCTTAGAGTATTCCACTTTGTAATTGCCATCAAGTTCTGCCATTACCATTAACCTTGCTCTCTTACACATGGAGATAGAAGCATAGATCCTTAATTTCTTATTTACCATTTTCTTTAAGGCTTTAACCTTCACACCAAGTTCATCATATATGCTCTTTCTAAAAAAATTAGCTACGTGCTTTGTAGTCACTCTTGGGTTATGGAATACCTTCTTACATTTATGCTTAGGAATATATGTCTTGACAATTAAGTAACTAATATTGTTCTTATCTCTACTTGTAAAAATGTGAAAAGGACAGTCTACCTGACACCTTGCCCTTATTCTATTATTATTATTTCAGACTAATTTGATTCCCCCCGTTAGCAACTACATATTTTGTAAATGCATCTTTAAATTCTTTTGTAAAAGTAAAAGTCATACCCAGTTCAAATGCTGGAGATTGAGCATCTAGATTAAAAGTACTTCTTACTCTTCTTCCACCAAAATCTTCTACTTCTTCCTCATCATTATGAGATTGCTCACTACTGTCTTCATCTTTTGAACTAGGAAAATCAGAATGTTTTGATGGATTTGCATTATCTTCATATAAGTTGTCATCTGATGTTTCACTTCCATCATATCCATTAAAGAGAGTTGAAGCTTTCATGAAGTTATTATCCAAGTTGTTTTTGCCATTACCATTTTTTATATAGTCATCACCATCCCTAACACTTCCATCAATTGAATTATTTTCCTTAGCTAATTTATTAGCTAAGCTATTAGTATTGCAGTCAAAACTAGATCGGGAAGTGCTATCTTCTTCAATACTAACTCTTTCAGGTTCTTGGATAGAAATACCAATCCCTTTACCTTTTCTGGACTTACTCCCATTATTCCCATTCTTGTTGCATTTCTGCTTCTTTTTTGGTCTATACATCATCTTCACTTGTCCTTTCCTTTGTCTTGTAGCTATATCAGGTATGATTAGAGGTGCATTAGGATCAAGTTCAACACCAGTTTTAAGATGAACAAAAGAATCAAATTGTAAATTCACATTTCCCCTATTAGCCTCTTCTTCCACTGGATGATCAACTCTAGTTTGTAACCTAATTCCTTCACCCCTTCTAAACTCATTGTGTACACAACTACTCTGAGTAATGATGAAAACATCACCATTATTGTGTCTTACATTCTCAGCATCCATATTCACATCAGCATCACTAATATATGCATGAGCATTCACTTCTTGTACATTACTATTTCCAACATCTATGTTCACATCATGTAAACTACTCACTAGAGATTTCCTTACAGCATCCATAGTAACAGGTCCAGTATGATTAATAGTAAGAGGAGGAAGATACAAGATATCATCACTTGCAACAACTAGTTCATCCACTCCATGCTTAACATATAACTCAATCTCATTAGTTTTATCTTAATGGATTTATGATCCCATCATCCCCATCAAGTACAGATAACCCTTTGCCAAGAGTTTTCCTAGGTTCTCCAAATAAGATTTTTTCTACATTATTAAAACCCAAATCATTAGTAATCTTTTTTCTTAATTTGAATAAGGTTCAACTTATCTAGATCGAAATTGCTAACCACATCTTCATGACCATTTACATATGTAAGTTCCTCATTTTCAACATGCCAATTGCCACCATATTTAACTATAATGTCAATTAGGTGATCTCCCATTCTGAAACAATAATAATAAAAAAAAAGAATCAATATTGTTAATAGACATAGAAAGACAAAAAAGGTATTCCCCACATGAGAAAAAGACAATACTATGTTAATAATGGAAGTTGGAATGAAAGGTCAATTTTGATAGGTTGTTTTACATGCATTTTTTTTAACACCAAACAACAAAGGTCCACTCAATTCAGGGATTCACCAAGATTGTCAATTCATGTAACCCAAAATCAAACAAATCCCACTTTAGTATACTGTAAAAAATAATATTTTTTTTTAATCTTTATTCACTAAAACCATATCACTTACCAATTTAAAAAGATGTTTAAAACCCATTATCTATTATTATCTTTAGTTAAATCCATGAGAAGACATGCAATTTACCATGTAGGGCTTATGATGAAGGAGCATATGCAAGCTTTAATGGCAACCTTTTAATAAAACATCTAAATAAAGAGTACTTTCACATTTTACACTTACTTTCTTTGATCAAACACAAGTGCGTAAAGTATTTGCATATGATAATCAAAAAGTTACTGAAGAGAAAGTGAGATTAGGAATTAATTTTGGGTAATATTTTAGGGATTTTTATTTACTTTCTTAGCTCTTGGTGGTAAATTTGCCGCCTTCAACGACCCCCACGTACTATGTCTGAACATAAGACCCATGTTTTTTTAACTTTACTAATTTCACAAACGAAAACATTAGTCCCATCAACTTAAAACCTTAATGGATCTAGAATTAAGTCTAAGGGGAAAATTAGTCCAATTTTTTCTATGTGATCCAAATTGAATTTTTGCTAAACTTTAGGCCTTAAATTAGGTATTTCCTTGGAAAAAATGTATGAGGTTGAGGGATTGAATTTTAAGTAAAATTGCATCTGGCATCCATGGATCATACCAAATCCTAGCCTATAAACCCCCCTAAATATTAAGTCGAGCTCCAGCTTTAAGTAAATCTCTAGCTTCTAACATAATTGACTAATTCCAATACCGCTTAGAACCTTTTCCAGCCTCCCAGAAGTTTCCATGAGGAAAATATAATGCTTTAACCAATCTAGCCCATAAACAGCTTCGATTTAAAGGCTTCAATCTCTTTAAACCCAAGACCTCCTTTATACTTTGATTTGCCAAATTTTCCCTTTTCTCCATAATTAAACCTCCATTATCTTGAGTTCTACCCCACCAAAATTTTAAGAGAATGCTATTTGTAAGGCCCTGCCCAAGCACCGGTCCAATCCACTAAATGAAATCAAAATGCTCATTTGAGCTAAGACTTATGATAGAATCCTTGGGTTCAGATTAATTGATTTTGAAGAGTCGCCACCTTAATTTTATTTTATTTGGGAAAAAGATTAAGAAAAAAATCCAAATTGACTCCAATTAATGTCTTAAAGGAAAATATCACTAGTCTCAAAACTAAAGAGGATTCAGGGACTTAGTTTTCATTTTATTTTAACAAAATTAGTTTGGCAATGAACTTAGTTGTGACTTAAAATTAATTTCATGAATTATGCTTGTACAGTTTAATTGATACATGACATTCATCCCATTCACAAGTAAATAAAACATAAAAGTAAAAGAAAGCAGAAAGTTAAATCTATATAACAACAAAAAATCCAATTATGAGATACTTTCTCTAGCCCTTATGGGTTATAGGAAAGTCACACATTTTCTAACTAATTAAAAAAAAAAAAAAGAACACAAAATAAATCCTAGCCTATGTGAAGAAGGTGAAAGGGGAGAAGATTGTTCTTTATTTTAGTTGGATTTGATACTTGGAACAAGCACACCTAAATATTCCTTTGTATGTAAATCAAAATCTATGTAGTTCACCTTTCTTATGATAGCGGTTTGTTTAGTCTTAGCTTTTTATCATGTTTTGGTTCATTGATTAAAAAATGGGTTGAGTTGATTGATTTTAATTGATTACCAAGTGGAGTTAATTAAGTCATATACTAATTAACTATCTTAGCAAACCAAACATTAGGCAATGAGCCTTAGAACAATGAAATAAATAAAAAGAAATAAATAAATAAATAAAAGGAAAAAGAAAAGGGAAAGGAAACTTACCTCAGACGGCGGGCGACGGTTTGCTTGGGATGCCAGGAAACTTTTGACTTGAAGAGTTGGCTCGGAAAGTTGCAACCCAACTTACTTTGTAAAGCAAGGAGCAATAGCAAAACAAAAATAAAAATAAAAGAAAACTTTAAACTAAAAAGCTTGTTCCATGGTGGATTAAGCTTTTGGAGATGGTTCGCTTGATGTAAAGGCTAACCAAACAAATCAAAAGATGAAGAGGTCAAGAGGTGAAGAAAACTGAAAAACAAATCAAAAGGTGAAGAGGTCAAGAGGTGAAGAAAACTGAGTTAGGGGGCCTATATTTATAGTAAAAAGGTTGGGGAAAATTTTGTAATCTTTCAATGTGGGATAGGTGCAAAAAATAAAGAAAAATCAGAAAAAATGGAAAATTAAATATGCTACCAAAAGAGCCCTTGTGACAGCCACAAGGCTGTTTGCGATAGAAGGTTTAATTTCGCAATTTTGGCCTGTTTTCACCCATTTCTTATCTGTTTTTTACAATTCTAGTTATGTTGTACTCGTTATTTAATCCCAAATTATTTGAGGGTGGTTCAGAGGTCAAAGGGATAGGTTTTGATTCCTAAGACTCCGTTTCTTGATTTTCCAATTTTAGTAATTTTTGCTTCTGAAGGTCTGTTTTCTGAGACTAGGTGCTTCTAAGGTTCAAATGCAAGCTGAAGTGTGGAAAATTAAGGGTTCACACTATTAATTTGATTACAAGTCCTCTTCGGCAGTTTAAAGCATGCCATGATATAGGATGGGATAGAAGTTAAAACAGCTTTGATCATGACATCTCTCCTTGCATGGGACAGTAGTTTATGCTTTCATGATTGAGCCTTCCTCTATATTTTTTGAATAAGGAAGGATAAGGATTCAGTCTTAGATCTCCCTCATAAAGCAGGAAGACCCAAATATTTCTCATTCCCCTCCATTTCTTTACTTCCCAAGGAATTAGGAAGTTGGACTCTCAATTCATAAGGAGTATTGTTGCTAAAAATAATAGAACTTTTAGCATAATTCAGTTTCCATCTAGAGGCTTGCAAGAATGAAGAATGTTCATAAATGTAGTCATCTTAAATTCAAAAGCTTGCCCACACAAGATTGTATCATCAGCAAATAACATGTAAGAGGTAATGGGAGAATGTTTATTAATTTTAAAACCCTTTAATTCACCTTTTGAAATCGCATCCTCAATCATCAAAGATAACACATTAGATAGTAAAAGAAATAGATATGGAGAAATAAGATCCCCTTGCCTCAAACCTCTAGATTATTTGAAGTATTCAGTAGGGGTACCATTGATCAAAATAGAATAGGAAACAGATGATATGCATTACTTAATTAAATGAATGAAGAAATCAGAAAAACCCATTTTTTTTCATAACATCCAATAGAAATCCCCATTCCACTTTGTCATAAGCTTTAAACATATCAAGCTTTATAGTATAATGAAAATTCTTCTTGACATTCAACTTTTTAAAACATGAAGAATCTCATGAACAATAAGAATATTATCTTGAATGCATCTATTAGGTATGAAAGCAGCTTGACTATTATGAATAAGCATATTCATCCAAGGTTTAAGCCTTAAAATAAGAATATTGGAGATAATTTTATAAGTGAAATTATAGAGGCTAATAGGTCTGTATTGAGATAGCTGAGAGAGAGCCTCCACTTTAGGAATTAAGGCAATGTATGTTTTGTTAATCTCCTAAGGCAAACAGCCCAATTGGAAGAAATTTTTAACTGCCTTAATAATCTCCTCTGCTATATTATCCCACTGCTATCAACAAATAATCCCAAGTAACCGTCTGGTCGGATACCTTTAGAGCACCTAAGGAGAAAACTGCATTTTTAACCTCCTGATATGAAATCGGAGCTGTTAATGCTTCATTGATATCCATAGTAACTACTCTTCTAACTTTATTTAAAACTTCTTCATAATCTGAATTTCTAGTTGAAGTATAAAGACTAATGAAGATGTTTGTAATTTGTTGTCTAAGAGCCTTCTCATCTGTTAACCATCTGCCTTCAATGTTTTGCAATCTAAAAATCCATCTTCTCTATTTCCTCTAAATAGTATAGGCATGAAAGAACTAGGTAATCTTGTCACCCTCTTTAAGCTACTGAATACGCGACCTCTACTACTAGAACCTCTCCTCCATTTCCTAAAGCTCATCAAGTTCTTTAAGCCATATTTGCTCTGTGTCTTTATCTGCTGCATTCAATTGCCAAGAATACAACTTTTCTAGCTTCTATTGCAAGGCTATAATTTTCTCCTTACTATTACCAACTTCTTCCTTGTGCCATTCTCCCAATTTCTTAGCACAATGCTTGAGTTTATTTTCAATCTCTCCCAAATTATCCGTAGGTGGGCTTGCATCCCAAATATTGTCAACAATTTGTCTCCAATTTCTATGAGCCAACCATTTACTTTTAAAGCCAAAACCCTCAGCAAATCTCCTGCGATAATCATCCAATTACAATATAAGGGGCCTATGATCATACCCAATCAATTTTACAGAATCAAATTAAATAGAATTAATCATAAAAAATCAAAATGAATTGAATGAAGCTAAAATAGTAATAAAAAATTAAAAAAGAATTAATGAAGATATCAAAAGAGGGCTTACATATTGGAAAATTGATGCAGCAGTGTTTGGTATTAGGCCTTAATGGCACCTAGTCCAGATGGGTTCTCATGAGTCTTTTATTAGCACGATTGGGAAGTAGATAGTGTTCTTCAATAAGAATCACCAACCTCTTAGTGAGCAAAAAATTATCCCTTGAGTTCTTTTAAGAGCTGCCTAGTCATGTGGACTATAGCTTATCTAGGACTTTGTGGTGGAATGAATATACTAATTATTGCATGATGTATCATGGCTTGATCTTTCGCAACCTTATCATATAGTATTTAAACTCATCATAAGTTATGTCAAAAAATTATATAATTATCTTTATTTTGTTAGATGCAATTGCATCATTTAGAATTATCCTATAATAAATACACTCAATTTTTTTCCGTTAAATATTAAATGCATCTTAGAGATAAGAAATAAGAAGGGATGAAGATGAAAAATGGAGTAAAAGAAAGCACTACTAATAGAAATGTGACAATCCTATCTGGACATCTCAAAAGGAAAAATTGTGATTATTTTTTTGGGGACGAAAGGAATATGTATTAGTTATCACTAGTTAATTAGTTATTACTTATTAATAAGCACTTATAATTAATTATTAATAACTAATTAGTTACAATCTTTGTCCTAAAAGGATAATCACTGTTTTTTCACGTAATTCAATAATACAAAAATTAAATGATATTTTTCCTTTTATACTCAGATAATATAATAAATACAATTAAATTTATTCTTTTGAGACATTAAATACATCTTAAAAAATAGGAGTAAAGATGAAAAATAGAGTAAAAACAAGGATAAACTGTGAGTGGCTAGAGATTAGCAATAAGTGTTTTACGATTAGTGATTGAAATTGATAGTAGAGTGTTTGGTAGTTCAACAGATAAAATTGTAATTAAATTGTAAAATGACAAATAAAGACATTATTTTACATATTGCATATCAAATATTGTATTTATATAATTAATGTTTTTAGTATTATATATATGAAATATAAAATAAAAATGACTATGCTTATTTTTTAATTTTTAGTAAATTTTAAATTATTTTTTATAAATGATTACAGGGGAATAAATGATTGCTATATATACGCATTTATAATGATAAGATTATTAGTTTAATATTTATATTCTTGTTTCTATAATTTTGAGTTAGTTTATGTTTAGCTATATAAATATATAAAATTAAAAAAATTAAAATGTAATATATATATATATATATATATATATATATATATATATATATATATATATATATATATATATATATATATATATATATATATATATATATATATATATTTGTTAGTATTTTTGTAATTATTTAAAAGTCTAATGGCATATTGTATAAACGCTAGCTTTTGTATTTTTATATTTTTATTCTTTCCTTTTTTTTTTTTTATTATCCAACATATTTATAAATTTTTAAATATATATGAGAAAAGTATAACCAAATTAATCTTAATTGTCTAAAAAATACTGAGGTTTTAATATAATAATATTATTCTGTCTGTCCACAAATCATAATTTATTTTTATTTTGACACATAAATTAAAAATTTATATTTATTTTATTAAGATAATTTTATACTAGATAAGAGGCTGGTAATTTTCATCACGCTGAAAAATATTATCAATCTCTTTGTAGAAGGAGAAACAAAGGACGGTGCCTACTGACTATATAAGAAATTTTAAATTAGGTACTAAGTTCAAGTGTCCAATTCAAGTGCATTAATTCACATGGGCTGTTATTATCGTAATAGGGTTTTATAATGATTTAAAACTATTTATATGAGCTTTTTAATAGAGGGTAGGCCAATGGAGCAAGATGATTAAAATTTTTCAGTGAGGATACACGCATCAAATACTTGAATTTTTCCCCATCTTCCACATTTACATTCGCCACTGAATACATCATATTGGTGATATAATTTGATAATGAGTTTTTGGCATCTTTCTTTTTGTTTGTTGTGCCCTGTGATCATTTGATAATTACCTTACACGAACTATACCAAATTTCTGATTTTGGTTTTTGGCCCTTTCAATCTACTATGCTCTTAGAAAATATCAAAGACATTAACTAGAAAGAATATTGAGTAATTAGAAATCCAGATTTTTTTAGGTATGTAAAGCGACCTTGACAACTGTTGATTACACTAATTATAGTCTCACAAGAAAAGGATTCTAACTAGTTTTGCACCACTTTTAAAAAGTGACCAAATCAAATGTTTGTTGATGATTCGGTCTTGTTAGCAGTTCTCCACCATATTGAATTCATTTTTTGGGTCAAGTTACAATCAAAATTCATTTTTATCAGGAATTAAATTGTGAGAAAATAGTATTATGATCGCTTCTAAATTGTAAATTTAAATATTCAATCAGAGCCAATATAAAAAAAGCAAAATTATGAGAAAATAGTCCCTAATAGAAATTGAATTAAAACGGTAGAGATGACTTGAATAAGTATAAATTAAATCCACGAATGAATAAGACTTAATGAATTTGGGTTAATTTATTGCTAAAATGTTAGACTTAACCAATTAGCTAGTTAAATTCAAATAATTATATACTCATATTTTTTGTAGATTTTTTTTAATGTGGGATTGATTCTTAATATTCCCCTCAAGTGACAACTGAGATTTGACTGTGACGTTCAGTTGATCACTTGAAATTGAATTACTCTCTCTCAAATTGAAATTTGAATATAACGGTGATACCAGGCTCCGAACCGCTGGAACTAAATATTCAGACAAATACTGAATGAATGAAATTGAACCAGGTCGAATCTACTTTGATACTATGAGAGAAATTGAATTGAAAGGATAAATGTGACTTGAATGAGTGTAAATTAAGCTTACGAATAAATTAGATTTAATGAGTTTAGGTTAACTATGGTTAAAAGGGAGTTGTTATATCATGAACTCATGTCCACCTTACATCATGGACCTGGATCTAAAGTTTTAATTATTATATATGTAATAAAATAAATAATAACGTTAGTTGGTGTAGTTGGTTAATATATGAAACCCATTCTTTTTATTTGAGGTCGTGGGTTCAAATCCTAGCAGAAGAATTTTTTTTCCTTCTTAAGTTATTCCTTATTTTTTTCGCTTTTTTAGTTATTCTTTGTTTTTATTTGTCTATAATATTTGTAATTAATAGTTGAATTTTTTTATTTGTTTAATTATTTTAATTAAATTTATATGTATTTCTACAAGTAAAAATTGTATTAATGGTTGAATTTTTTATAAATAATTATTTAATTATTTCTGTAAAATTATCAGTCTGATTTTTTATTTATGTTGAATTTAAAAAAACTAATAGAGTTATTAAATATTATTTTATATTTATTTAGGTAAATTATTTAATGATCAGATAAAATTCACTTTGTATAAATTTATATAAAATTAATAATATATATATATATATATATATATATATATATATATATATATATATATATATATATATATATATATATATTGTTATTTATTTAAATTAATTATAAAATAATATTTTTATTTTTTATGATATTAAAATTTTGTTGTAATATTTATATTATTAAAATAATATCTAAAATTTTTTATGATTATAAACTAATTTATCAAAATTCATAAATCATAAAGAATAAATTCATCAGTTATAAAATATAAATTCATAAAATATAAAAAATAAATTCATTATTTTTAAAGAATATATTTTATTTTCTTACTAGTATAATTGATGAATCTATAGTTTACAAACGATAAATCTACACTATATATTTGATGAATCTATAAATAATATTTAATGAACTTGTTGCTTATATTGCTTTGAATTCTATTCAATCGAGATAACAGAATTAGTTGTTGATTAATAAAAAAATAGATAATTTAGTATTAATTTATAATCATGAATTTGATAGTAAAAGATAATGAATATGCATATTATATATAATGAACCTAAATATTATATCTAATGAACCTGATAGTTATATGTGATGAACCTAAATTTTAAATTTAATAAATCTCATAATTATATGTGAAATATTAAAAAATGAAAATTTAAATATGAGGAATGAATAAAATTAAATCATATAATAATTAAATTATGAATATGTTAGTATAAGATAATGAATATGCATGTGATAAATCAAATGAATCTGATAGTTATGTATGATGAACCAAAACGTTATATCTAATAAACCTGATAGTTATATGTGATGAACTTAAATTTTAAATATAATAAACTTCATAATTATATATAAAATATTAAAGAATGAAA
This sequence comes from Reutealis trisperma, assembly GCA_947687605.1. Lineage (NCBI taxonomy): Eukaryota > Viridiplantae > Streptophyta > Magnoliopsida > Malpighiales > Euphorbiaceae > Reutealis > Reutealis trisperma. Next base: position 568,542 of record CANTUT010000253.1, on the reverse strand, counting down.
ATTTAAATATGAGAAATGAATAAAATTAAATCATAAAATAATTAAATTATGAATCTGTCAGTAAAAAATAATGAATCTGCATGTGATAAATCTAATGAAACTGATAGTTATGTATAATGAATTTAAATGTTATATCTAATGAACCTAACCTGATAGTTATATATGATGAATACAAACTTTAAATATAATAAACTTCGTAATTATATGTGAAATATTAAAAAATAAAAATTTAAATATGAATAATGAATAAAAATAAATCATAGAATAATTAAATTATGAATCTATCAGTAAAAGATAATGAATCTGCATGTGATAAATCTAATGAAACTGATAGTTATGTATAATGAATCTAAACGTTATATTTAATGAATCTAATAGTTATATGTAATGAATCTAAACTTTAAATATAATAAACTTCGTAATTATATGTGAAATATTAAACAATGAAAATTTAAATATGAATAATAAATAAAATTAAATCATAAAATAATTGAATTATGAATCTGTCAATAAAAGATAATGAATCTGCATGTGACAAATCTAATGAACCTGATAGTTATGTATGATGAACTTAAACATTATATTTAATAAACATGATAGTTATATGTGATGAATCTAAACTTTAAATATAATAAACTTCATAATTATATGTGAAATATTAAAAAATGAAAATTATAAATGTCACGCCCCGAACTCGAGGGCACGTTACCGGCACTAGGACACGGGACATGCACGTGGCTACCAGTGCCCGTAGTAAGCCTAACCCAAACCACAAGACAAAAAGCCTAAAACTGAAAAGGGCTATGGGTCTAAATAAGGTAAGCAGAACCAAAAGAAATCACAACACAACACAATTATCAAATTGGCCCAACATCATTTATTCCGTAAATTCCAGAAAATAATAAATTACAGAAAGGTTCTGCTTAACCCAAGGATTACAACTCTTTAAAATACATAACTGAAATAATACACAAAGTACAATTACAAAGTGTAACATTGCGGAGTTCTAGAGTCACAATTACAAATATACATACTTTATATACATGTCTGATTACTCAACAATATAAATTAATGCCAAAGAGAGACTGGCAGTCTACTCAATTACAATTCCTTCACCAGCTCATTCCCTGACGTGAAAGCAACAAGATGAATAGGAATGAGCGTTCGACTCAGTGAATGATACCAGCTAATATATTAAACTGGTATCCCCCAAAAAGACTGCAATTCACATGATAGGCAGTATGTCATAGAGACAAACAATTCATCTAATCAAGCAAGGATGGGGTATGATTCACAGTACCACACTAATACTCAGTACTCAATATGGGGAGCCGATCCCCCTACTCTGGCTCTCTGAATCCAATAATTTGTCTCTTATAACCAAGGGGCCCGGCCGTCACTGGTCTGTACCATGCAGCCCTGACCCGACTGATAGCAACCCTGGCGATGAGCAGGCCCGGCCGGCATCCATCAGTCATAGCTCATCTTCTGAATCCATCATAATCCAATCATAAACATAACAAATCCATAATCCTAGGTGGTACTGTATCCTCCCGACCTCCATCCATCAGTCACAACCATAGTATGACACAGAATACACAATATCAATTCATCATTCACAGTCAAATGCTACATGCTTATATATGCAGTAGTAGTGCATAATATACATATATATATACACACAGCAATGCATATGAAGTAAAAACAGGATAATATATCAGTGAGTATCACTCACCTAACTGTCGACGCTTCCGATCGGCTTCCCTTAGAAGAGTAGCCTTGGAACCAGGAAGACGCCAGACACCGACACCTCGCAACAGAGAACATTAACATGATAAGAATTACACTTAACCCCAGAATAGACTCGACAACCTAACAAATACTCTAAGAACCACTAAACATAGATTAACTCATATAATGACTGAAAAACAAGGGTTTCGGGTTAACCTTCACAAATTTCAAACATACGGACGTCGAGGATCGTGTCAGAACGTCGAAACAAAACCACTGGACCTCTCCATGCGCCGGCACCATGCGCCGACGCCGGTGGTGGCGGATCAGGGGAAACTCCACTCCAGCAGGTTCACCTCGACTCCAGGAGCACAAAAAGGGTCACCACTCGCCGGCACTCGCCCTCAAGCCACCGGAAAACGCCTCCAAAATCACGGTTTGGTATTTTTCGATCTCCTCATCCGGTGGTCCTCAGGGGGCAAGGTAGGTACCAAAATGAAGCTCTCATCTCCAGGAGTTGAACGAGACAAGCTATGTTTGATTTGGCCGCCGGAAACGGCTGAAAAATTGAATTGAAGTCGCGGTGGCCGGTGGTCCTTCTCTCCTCGCGTACGCCGCCGTGCCGCCGCCGATCGTCGAGCTGCCACCTCCCTCGAGGTCGCCGGTCCATCCTCTACCCAGCGGTGGTGGCGGTGCTTACCACCGCTCGCCGGAACACCACCAACACTCTCTCTCTCTCTCTCTCGGCCTCTCCCTTTCTCTCTCCTCTGTCCCGTTCTGCCCGTTCCTGCAATCCCGTTCCAAAACTCCCTGTTTTGGCCAACTGCCCAATCACCAGTTTTCTTTCCTTTTCTTCTTCTTTTTCTTCACTTAAAACACAGATTTGTTATATATATATATATATACTAAACCATGTAATATATATACAATATTATATACATATCTTTATATCCACATAATACTACACACACACACACACACACACACACACACACACATATATATATATATATATATATATATACAAAATAATAATAATAACAATAATAATTAACAATAATTATTATTTACAATAATTCATAATTTACATATTAATAATAATAATAATAATAATAATAATAATAATAATAATAAAAATGATAGTAATAATAATAATTAACAATAATTCATAATTTACATATTAATAATAATTTACAACATATACTCACGAATATATATATCAATAACATTATTAACAATAATTATAGTAATTATAACGGAAATCCAAATATCCGATAAAATACTATAATCAAACTTATAATATAATTAATACCCTTATTAATACTCAAATATCAAAATATAATCCAAAATACAATTCTCCAAAAATCTACATTAACATTATCATAATAATATAATATTATAATATTATATCAAAATTGCCATTAATAATACATATTCAAATAATATAAATATTTATAATTTAATAAAATATAATTCCAATTCTTACTTTAATAAGAAAAAATAATAAAATAATATATTTCCGTACAAAAATAGAATTTTATATAATAATTGAAAATTCGGGGTATTTCAATAAATATGCAGAATGAATAAAATTAAATTATAGAATAATTAAATAATGAATATAATAGTAAAAGATAATAAATTTGCATGTGATATATGATGATCTGAAGGTTATATCTAATGAATTTGATAATTATATGTGATGAATCTAAATTTTAAATCTAATAAATATGATAATTTAAAATTTAATATGAATATGTAATTTACAAATGATAAACATACACTTTATATTTGATAAATATGTAAGTAATACTTAATGAACATGTTACTTATAAGTGGTGAATATAATTATTATATAAATCATATTTAACTGTGAATTTTCAATGAATTTATTATTATTTAAAAAAAGATTTGATTTTTGAAAATTCATTGTTATAAAAAAGATAAATATGATGTTTATCTTTTTATTAAATTATTCTTAAAAACTATTTAAAAAATTACATATAAAAATGTTAAAATTTATAAATAAAAATTACGTTGAAAAATTAATGATATTAAAATTAATTATCATTATAAGAATTAAATAAAAAGATCCAACCGTTAATATAATATTTTTCTTATAAAAATTAATATAAATTTAATTAAAACAATTAAACAAATAAAAAAACTCAAACATTAATATAAATTTTTTTCTTAAAGAAATAAAGTAAAATAAATATAATTTTAATTGTAAATATTACAAACAATTAAAAAAAGGCCAAACAAAGAAAAGAAACAAGGAATAATTAAAAAAAGAAAATAGGAACTGAAAAAGAAAAAAAAATTAACTGAAAAAGGAATAAAAAAATTAAGAAAAGAAACAAAGAATAATTAAAAAAAAAAGTAACTGAAAAAGAAAAAAAATTAACTGAAAAAAGCAAAAAAAATATAAAATACAAATAATACTTGTGTCTGGAATTTGAACCCACACACATTCGAAATCTTTGAACATTTTTAACCATTTAGTCTATATTGGCTTTACATATTTTTAACAATATATTACAATTAATATGGCCCGGTCCATGATGCTCCATGGTCTTGAGTGTATGATATAATTTGCTATTAAAAAGTTAGATTTAACCAATTAGCTAGTTAAAGCAAAATTATTACATACCCATATAATTTTTAGTATATTTTTTTAATGCAAAATTGATTCTTAACAGTTTTGACAAATAAAAATAGTTTGAACTTGAGATTTTACAATCTGAGAGACAAATCCAAAACTATTGAATCAAAGGCTGATTTATAATAGTAATTAAGTTTTGATTGGGCAGCTATCCTATTGCAATTTCGATAGCTCCAACTGATACTCAAATTGTAGATGTTAGTTTCTTAAAGACAGCCAAATAAAGGTTGATTTGTCATGGTAAATAAGCTATCCAATTGTGATTTATGGACTCTTGTAATGGGGCCTAAAACTTTCAGCTGCTAAATCATTGAGCCTTTTTGACCCATTTAACAGTTTGCACAAATGATGGAACCAATACTCGGACCTCAAACCACTAATAATAGAACCTAATGGGCCAGCAGCAACAGATTACAATTCATGAATTGCAAACTTTAAATCATGTTTGAAACAAATGAAAAATCAAATTTATTTTCTTAATATAAATCACTTATAAATGGATTCTTGTGTTTGATATTTTTATCTATGAAGTAATTTATTTGTAAAGTCTGCAAATTTTAGTTAAAAGGCTCCAAACACTCAAGTCAAGATAAGGATTTTTGTTCAAAATAAATAAGCAAAGTTCAAGTCCAATGCAAAGGAGACGTGACAAAAAAAATTATTCTGTGACTCAATTTACGGACCTTCACTTATATGTAATTTATCCACAAATACACACATTTCATGTTCGATATAAATAATTATTAAATTTGATAAAATTTTCAAATTAATTTGTTAAATTAATAAGACTAAAAAATTAAGTATGTTTAGGGGGTATTTGATAACGCCATTCAGTACTTAATCGTTTTAAATTTTTTGATAATATTTATTAAAAATCTCAATTAAATTAAAAATCACTTCAAATAGTAAGCTAAAATTTTAATTTAAAATTTGTGCTAAATATAATAAATAATTAGATTTTTGAATATTTTTACATTCTAAAAATTATCACTTATTTTATTTATTACTAAAAATTTAACACTTAAATTTTCAATATTTATTTTTTAATTTTACTAAAACCCATTTAAAATTAGTTAACTTTGTCAAAAAAAAAAATTATATTTTGTAATTGATAAAAGTCCATTTTTAAATTTGATTTTATAATCTCTTTAAAAATGGGAAATTTCGATTTGAGTCCCTATTTATCATCATATATGTCGGAAGTTTTCACTGATTTTATGAGAGTTATTTAAATAAGAATATTACCCTCATTGTATAGTTGCTTGTATGACCTAAGATATTTTATAAATGAAAAGAATTATAAGGTAAATAATAATAACACATTTAGATTTTAGTATAATTGACAATTCAGCTACTATTTCAAAATTAATAATTGTTTAGCAAAAAATTAATGTTTTTGATCCTTATCACAATTTCAATGGAAATTCAATACGTTAGGAAATTAAAATATTTTATAATACATTATGATTTAAAATTTTAAAAATCAAAGGTTTTTTTTTTTTTTTTTTTATATATATAAATGAATCAAAGTACTGTTATATAAACTATAACATCAAATATTAATAAAACATGGTGAAAATTTCATAATTTTATAAAAAAATAATTAAAATGTTGGATAATAATAAATATCAAAATTAAAAGTATTAATTTTGAAATAATAAAAATCTAATGTTCTTATTACAACAAATTTTATAGGTGCTGTAATAATTTATCCATTTTTCATCCATACCGCATGTTGCCCAAACTGTACATAGCTACTTTCTTATTTTTATTTTCTGGTTGTTGTGTGTGGTCGAGCTCGATGACGATGATATTGTATATTTAATGATATTACTAAAACATATGTAATTTTACTATACATAAAAAGAAAAATTAAAATAATTAAATTTTTTTACAGAATCAAATTGAATAGAATTATTCATAAAAAATCAAAATGAAAGGAACGTAAAATAGTAATAACAAAACTAAACTAAAATTAATGAACATATCAAAAGAAGGCTTGATATTGGGCCTTAAGGGCAGATGGGTTCTCAGGAGTCTTTTATCAGCATAATTGGGAGGTTGTGAAACGAAATGCATATGAGTTGGTGAGGCAATTTTTTCCATACACAACGTCTGCTAAAAAATTAAAATAACAAGCATAGTTCTAGTCTTCGGGCTTAGACCTAATCTACAGCTTTTTGGGGATCACAGTTGAGAATTGAATGGTTGAATGATACTTTTGATATACTGCTTGATGATGTTAATGGTGCCACAGTACATTATCATGTACATGGTTTCTTTTTGTGCTTGATTTTAGGTACATTGTTTCGTGACAAGAGTACTGGTAGACTATCACTATTTATCTGTCATATCTCGAAGACATCGGGACAATAATGTAGTATAATTGGAGAGGTGCATGCTTGGCATTCTTGTACAGAGAGCTGTGTAATCGAGTGGCGATGAGGTTAGTTGCATTTTATGAAATGTTTATTAATAATGTGTTAACTTCTTTTATAAATATTCTAGTCAACAAATCTTTATTTTCTATAGTTTATTTAGGAGTCATACACACAGGACATACTTAGGGCATTTTACTTGTGTGTCTGCAAAGACGTGACATTTGAAGATATGTTGTTTCTCTTATACGTATTCATATAGTTGAGTGACACCAACCGAATAGAGTTCTTCAACAATTTGGCTTACAGCAGTTAATACTATAAATGCCACTCTAGACCGAGCCAGGCCACTCTGTGGTCTTGAAAAATAGTCTAAATGTCAACTGGCTTGAGCGACACTTGAGGTTTGTTGAACTGTGAAACAACAGAGCATGTTATATTATAGAAGGGCGGCCATCAAATGGACCTCTCCATTACCATTCAAAGTATCTAGAGTGGTATCAGAGGGTAACACAAAGATGGATTTCACATGAGGGTGATACAATCGGAGCATCGGTTAGTATTACCTCTAATTTCCAATATGTCAGTGTCTCAAAATAACAACTAACATAAATAATATATTAATACTTACTTATCTTGTGTAGACCGAAACGCATGAGCATATCAGGATGACCAATAGTTTTAGGCAACCTATTAGTCTTAAGGACGGACGCATGTTCACTATTCCCTCAGTTGGCTCCTCCTCTTCGAATATTTCCACAAGAACATAAGGTTGAACATGCCTCAGATTCTCATGCAGCAACTAGACGTTGATAATAGTGCAGGGTGGATCCAATCTCATCCAGTGCTCTTCTGCCAGCTCCTATAGTTTTTCATCATCCTCATGATCCACATGCAATTTCCATCTTTGATCCTAGTTCTTCTTTCACTAAAAGTCCATTTGCGGCTACGTCATTTTGTGTTAATGTGTTTGTCGACCCTTCACAATACATGACAAAAAAAATATATATTTTGTGACTCAATTTATGGGCCTTCACTTATATGTAATTCATCTACAAATACATACATTTCATGTTTGATATAAATAATTTTTTTAATTTTATTTTAGTTTTATGAATTTGATTATATTTCAGCCAATCATAGTATCTTATTAATTTGATAAAATTTTCAAATTAATAAGACTAAAAAATTAACTAAATTTAGGGGGTATTTGATAACGTTATTTAGTACTTAGTTGTTTTAAATTGTTTGATAATATTTATTAAAAATCTCGATTAAATTAAAAATCACTTCAAATGGTAAGATAAAATTTTTAATTTAAAATTTGTGCCAAATACAATAAATGGTTATTTTTTAAAATATTTTTACAATTTAAAAATTATATCACTTATTTTATTCATTACTTAAAATTTAACACTTAAATTTTCAGCATTTATTTTTTAATTTTTCTAAACACCATTTAAAATTAATTAACTTTGTAAAAAAAAAATTATTATATTTTGTAATTGATAAAAGTCCATTTATAAATTTGATTTTATAATCTCTTTAAAAATGAGGAATTTGGATTTGAGTCCTTGTTTATCATTATATGTGTTGGGAATTTTCACTAATTTTATGGAAGTTATTTAAATAAGAAGATTACCTTCATTGTGCAGTCAAAGTATTGCTTAACCTGTATAACCCTAAGACGTTTTATGAATGAAAATAATTATAAATAAATAAATTTTATTAAGGTGAATAACAATAACACATTTAAATTTTAGCATAATTGACACTTCAGCTACAATTTCAAAATTAATAATTGTTTAGCAAAAAATTAATGTTTTTAATCCTTATAACAATTTCAATGGAAATTCAATACGTTAAGAAATTAAAATATTTTATAATACATTATGATTTAAAATTTTAAAAATCAATTTTTTTTTTAATAAATGAACTATAACATCAAATATTAATAAAACATGGTGAAAATTTCATAATTTTATAAAAAATAATTAAAATGTTGGATATTTATAAACATCAAAACTAAAAGTATTACTTTTGAGATAATAAAAATCTAATATTCTAATTACAACAAATTTTATAATTGCTGTCATAATTATCCTTCATCATCCATACCGCAGGTTGCCCAAACTGCACATAGTTTTTTTTTTTTTTTGGGTTGTTGTGGCCGAGCTCGATGGCGGTGATATTGTATATTTAATGACATTACTAAAATATATGTAAATTTTAAAGTTTTTCTTTTAAATTATCAAGGTGTAATGTTACTATACATAAAAAGCAAATTTAAAATAATTAAATTTTTTTTTACAAATTCAAATTGAATAGAATGAATCATAAAAAATCAACGAAACTAAAATAGTAATTAACAAAACTAAAATAAAATTAGTAAGGATATCAAAAGAAGGCTTATAGATTGAAAAATTGATCCAGCAGTGTTGGGTATTAGGCCTTAAAAGCATCTGGTCCAAATGGGTTTCCAGAAGTCTTATATCAACACAATTGGGAGGTTGTGAAACAAGATGAATATGACTTAGTGAGGCAATTTTTTTCATATACAACATCTGCCAAAAAATTTAAACAAAATAAGCATAGTTCTAGTTCTTCAGGCTTAGATATGATCCTGCAACTCTTCTGGGATCACAATTGAGAATTAGATAGTTGAATGATAATTTTGTTGATGATGCCACAATACGTTGTTATGTACATGTGTTTAGCTCAAAATTAAACTAGGCCCATAATGTGAAGCCCAACCCATTCCTTATTCGAGAACCAGACTTGACCTAGGAAAATTAAAAGGAAAATATTTATTTGTTTGTTATAAAGTGGAAGATAAAAAGATTAAAGAGCTACAAATATGGGATAATGGGTAACTGTGATAAATTCAAGAGATCATGGAATGGTTGAATTCTCTTAATGGGAAAAAAATGGTTTAGTGAGTAGTTACCATGGAGAACTATAAGAGGAAAGCAAGACGACAGACAAAGGGACTGAGAATCATCACAAAAACTATCCAAAGCTATAGCAAATTCAATTTCAATCAGCAATTTTATTCAAGCCTTTTCATTTGATTTTAGCATTACATTTCCTTGTTCAAACACTTTCATTTCCAATTTTAGTTAATATTTCCTTTAATTTTGTGAATACTTCCATGTTTATGCAACTTAAGTTAATACAAAGCAATTTTAAATCCATGTCAGTTTCAATTGGCAATAGTTTGCAACTCATTTACTTTTCCATTTGCTTTTAATTATTCCTAGCTTACACATTACAATCAATTTCACTAGTGCATTCATTGAATCCAAGCAAACTATGGTAAGAGAGTTTGGGGATCCATAATCCATTTGATTTAAGAAGTCATTTAAGGCGCAATCCTATGATTCGTGTACCTCACACATATGGCACGCTCGTATTTCACAAAAATTTTACAAACATAAGTTTAGCATGCCTAGTGGGATGAGTTTAAAATGCCTAGGAAAAATAATAAAAAAGATATTATTGTGCTGTCTTAGAATGCTAGTCTTGCTGCTTAAGAAACAAGATAAGAAAGATTTATTCCTCATATAGTGGAACAGATTGAGAAAAACTTAGTGCCTCAGGAGATTCAACATCACAATGAGGTGCCAATTCCAACAAGACCTATTGTTGGACAAAGTGAGGACTTAACTTCTTTATGATTTAGTAAAATAGTTTGAAAACTATTATGGAAGAATTTGGAATACAAACCATGCATATCCTAGAAGAAACTTAGAGACTCTTAAGGGAGAACTAAAAGAAACCTTTTGAAGATAACAACAAAATGCAACAAAAAATGGCAAAAGAAAATGCTAAGGCTCTAAAGAAGTCTACAGAGAAAAATGCCAAGGTCTTATAGCAGATGGTCAGGTGAACAGTAGAGATATGCAGATTATTGGTTCTGTGATTGTTAATGTAGCAAAGAAGGTGAATACAAGCTTAAACCATGCTCGCATGGGAGGCCAAGATGCAACTTCATGGCCCACAAAACAAACTAATGGAGAGGAACTTGGAGCACAATCTTTTACCAATTCTCATAAAGGGAATGGACAACATGGATCTGTTAATCCCTAGTTACTTGCTGATGAGAGGTATCTCCCTCCTCATAAGAGAGATAAAAATGTCATTCTAAAAGGAATGCCATTTAATAGCTATAGCAGTAGTAGCAGGCTTGGGATTCCTTAATAGATTTATGCATTAACAAATCTTGTTAGTCAGCCAATGCTCTATAACAACACAAAAGGGCTGCAATTCCAAGGAGGCTCAGGGGATATAGGGGGTATGGCACAAAGAGTTAATAGATGAAACCAAGCCTTTCCATCTAGGCAACCATTTGCTGCACCCTAAGTTGACAAAGAAACATTCAGGGAAGCTATACAAAAGTTATATGGTCCCGGTCTAAGACAAGTAGGTAGACCAGAATTCTACAAGCCCTATCCTGATGTTATTAATAGGGGGAATCCTTATCCAATAGGATATAGAATTCCTGATTTTACTTTGTTTTCATGGAAAATGGACTATCATTTTTGGAGCATGTAGCTAGGTTTGTTATACAATGTGGTGAACTAGCCAATTTTGAAAACTTTGCTAACTTTAAATTTAGGTTATTTCCTAATTCTCTAACAGGTATGGTATTTATTTGGTATGCCATCTTGCCTAGGAACTCTATTATGAATTGGCAGGAGATGGAGAGATAGTTCCACATACAATTCTTTAAAGCTAAACTAAAGGTGTGTATTGCGAAGCTGTCTAGAGTTACTCAAAGAGCTGGAGAATCAGCATATCAATATATTGTAAGATTTAAGAAAATAAGGAATCATTGTAAGATTTATTTCCCTGAAACTAAATTTGTAAAGATGGTTTAGAGGGGACTCGATGTTGAGCTTCGTAAGAAATTCCAAAGCGTGGAGTTTCATGACTTTTGTGAATTAGTAGCAAAGGTGGCAGAGTATGAAGAACTCTTAAGTGAAGAGTGTCACAAGAAGAGATCTAGCATGGGAACCTACTACTAAGAGTTGAATGGAGAATTTGTAGAGGCTGACTTATCCATCAATGGATTGTGTGTGTGCCGTTCACTATAAAGAAAGTTCCAGATGCATGGAAAAAGACTCATGCAACAAGTGCTACCCCTTAATATACTTTTGAAGTGTCAAAGACAAAAGAGATTTTTTATTTCTAACTTAAAGAGAATTTTATCAAGCTGCCTCTAGACCATAAGTTACCATTTAAGGAGGAATTGAAGGGGAGAGACTACTATAAATTCCACATTTCTTTCAATCATACTATTAATAGTTATTGTTCTTTTAAGTACTTGGTCCAAAATACGATTATCAAGGGAATTCTAAAGTTCCCTAAAAGGAAGGATGCTATGTTGATTTATGACGACCCATTTCCCCCCTATGGCACTCATCAATGCAGCCACTTTTGATCTGAGGGCCTTTCTTAATCTGAAAAGCTAAAAAAAAAAAATAAGAGAGAAAGGAAGTAGAAATCAAGCCTGAGAAAGTGTATCAAAAAGTATGGATCCCTAAGAAGGTTTTAATGGAAATGCATAAGATGAAGACTATAAAAAGAGCTCTTGCAAGATTTCTAAGGGTCCAACATATATCTCAGAAGCATATCATTCTTGCACCCAAATTCTAAAGGACCCAACCAAGATTTGTTACATCTACTATTGTGTTGCCAAGCAATCAATGACATAGGGTTCAGCATAAAAAATTTCCTCAATTGTTGACCAAAACCTATAAAAGGAGGTTACTGAGGCAAAAGGCTGGAAAAAGATAGAAGAAAGAGGTAGAGAATCAGGCAGTAAAGGAATCTTCCAAGTCTAAGTTCTGCAGGAAAGCTACAAAAGATGCAGTTTTCACTAATGATAAGGATGATTTTTTGTCCCTTATAGGGAGTTCTAAGGAAGTTCCTTAGAAGGATCAAGATGTTGAATCTACGATGGAGGGGACTTTTATGGTTGGAAAAATTCCCATCGCTTTTGGTTGTGCTACAGTTTCTATCACTCTTCCTTTTAGCTTAAAGTTAAAAGAAACTAAAGATGAGGATGTGATTGAAATTACAAGGGAAAAAAAGGAGGATCAACATTTAATACCTGTGGAGGAAGAGGGAAGAAGCATTATTACTATTTAAACTACCAATCCAAACAAAACAAAGAGAGTCATTTTTGACAAACTGTTTATGGAATGACCAAACACATTAGGCCATTATACGTGAGAGCTCATATGAATAGGAGACCAATGGCTAGAGTGCTTATGGATAATGGGTCGGCAGTAAATGTACTACCACTTAGGATGTTAGGTGCTTTAGAAAGGATAAAGGATGACTTGATTGCAATAGAGGTGTTCGTGTCTGCATTCACAAGGGAGGTAACTAAGACACTTGGAGTCTTGCCTAATAAAATTACTATTAGTAGCAAAGTTTCCCTCTCAGCATTCTTTGTTATTAATTCTTATGCTAGTTATAATGTCATTTGATAACTCTACATTCTTAGAGTTATTTTATTTATTAAACTCAAATTTTAGCTTAGTTCTCAAGAATACAATAATATTATTACTTATTTTTAGAAATAAATAGTTCTACAATTTATAAATAAGTTATAATATGTTTTTAGTATTTTTATTTTATTTTTGCATATCAAAATGATGCAATAATGTCATGACTTAGGTGATGTTATTTTATAAATAATGCAGGCGATGGTGTCATAAAATAAATGATGTGGGCAATGATGTCATGAAATAAATGATGCAAACAATGATGTCAAGAAAATAATGATGCAGTCAATGATGCAATATGGTTAAAAAAGAAGGTAGAATTTGCCTATAAATAGGCATTACCTCCCTTCTCCAAAAACATAATTCAAAGTAGCAAAAAAAAAAAAAAGATGTAGAGAGATTTTCATATGCTTTCTTAGCGTAGATTTCTTTTATTATTATTTTGATCAAAAAGAAGAATTTTTGAAGCTTAAGTTCATCAAAATTTGTATCCCAAAACAAGTTCTTTCTAAACTCTATTTTTGAATTCAATTATAAGTTGTTATTATGTTTGTTATTTTGTTAATTGTTAATTTAATTGTTTCTTCCCTTTTAATTATGAGTAGCTAGATTTATTTTTTCTGAGATTTAGATGTAATCTCTTGATTATTTTATGGTGTTCTATGTTTGATTGATTGAGTATTTTGATTATTGAAATTAATCTTTTATCTTAGAACTTAATGCTTGCGAATACTTAATCACTATTTATATGTTAAAGATATTATGTGAAGTAGTGAGAATGGAAGCATAATATTAATTTATTAAGATATTAGACCTAGGACACATGTTGCTTAGAGATAAGAATACTCTTTTGTGATTGTTAAAAGGATTTTTATAAAATTTAATGGGTTTATGTTAATTACTTGTGATCACAAAAGTAGACATAAGGTTAACATCAATACTTGTGATTTATCTTGAGAGAGAACTTCATATAATTAAGGGAAAATCTAATCATTAATTCTAATAAAATTAAACCAACCAAGTAAACATAAGAATACCATAGGTAATTAATTGATGAAATCTAAATCCTAGAATTTACATACATTGAATTATTTTTTTTAAAATTTTGTAATTAATTATTCTATTATCGGGTATAGTTTTAGTAAATTATTATACTACTAAATTACTTATCTTGATAATATTCTGTTTAGGAAAATGATTTTTAAGTGGGACCGTTGTGACATTACCACTTACTTGGGAATTTATCTTGAAGTGATTTTATTAGTTCAATCATTTACACTCTAGTCACATGTGCAATAACACTGTAGATCTAATTTAATTTAAATATCAAGACTTTTAATATGATTGTCTAAATAATCGAATATTTAATAGTTTTGATACTTGTCAACCCTTCCTCATGGGATCCATACTTTATTTCACTACTGTATTACTTGTTCATGACCTGTGCACTTGCAGAAATCGCGCAATAAGTTTTTGGCACCATTGTCGGAGAAGACAACTTTTGACAATATCAATATAATTGATATACTCTATTAACTTATATTTTGTTTTTCTCTTCTATTTTTTTTTTATTTTCAGGACTTTTATAAAGACAGAGAGAGAGAGAGAGAGATGGCTTTCCATAACCAGTGATGGTGTGATGGTGGAATAATACTAAATAAAGCAGCAAGCATGTATGGTGAGGATGGTTTTAGTAAGTTAAATACTAAAATTGATGCATTGGTTAACTTAACTGATAAGCTTGATGCTAATACTTTATTTAGTTCATATTTGAGTTGTGATCTATGTGGAAGTAATCATTTGAATTTTGAGTGCCAATATGTCGAGCAAGTATAATTTTTCCTAAATTATAACAGATATGAGAATTATCCATATTTCAACATAAACAACTCAGGATGGAGTGACTATTCGAACCTTTCATGCAAAAACTAATGCGATCAAGGTAACAATTTATGGAATCCTTATCAATCTGATTTTCAAAATCATGCACTATTTAAATAGCACAAACCATCTTATGAAGTAGCATTGGAAAGATTCATGAATGCTACTTACAAACGATGTGAAAAAATGGAAGATAGGATGAATCAATGGGCTAGCCATAATACAAATTTTGATGTACAAATGGAACAATTCGCTAGTCCATTAGATACTCAAGGCCATGGAAACCTAACAACCCAAATTGATGTATATTCTAGAGAGCAATGCTTAGCAATTTCTTTGAGTAATGATGTAGAAGAGATGATTAATCAAGCGGATAATTCAAGCAAGCAAGATAAAAAGAAAGAAGTTGAGTCCAATTTGCCCAAGAATTTCCAATATCCTTCTTTCATGGATAATATCTGTGGAGTGGTTGAAGTTGATGAGGAAATCGAAGAGGTCTTTGAAAAAGAGCACTCAAAGGAAACTCTTTCAATTTGTTTGGTGAATACAACAACATATATGCCATACCATAGAGAAATCAATTTCATGACTTAGAAGAAAAGAAGAAGCATTCACCACTATCAATTGAGCACTCACCAACTCTTGATTCAACACCATTACCTTCCTATCTCAAATTTTTGAGAAAATTTAGTGAAAAAAAAAAAAAAAGAGTTAGTTGGAAAGTTTTTGGAAATTATGAACCTAATTGTAAAATATTAAATAATTTCTATCTTAAGATTTTTCCATGTAAGCTCAAATCAAAATGGCTAGACTCATTAAAATTGGCAAAAGTCTATCTTTTCACAATTGTCGGGATGATATACTTTGTGTATTATCCTCCTTGATGAAGATCTAGCTATAGTCAAGCTAAAGACTATAAATTAAGCGCTTTTGCAAGGCAACCCAAATTTCTAACTTCTTTACTTCTTTTTAATTTCTCTTATTCTTTTGTCTATTTCCTTCTATTTTTGCTAATGTCATTTGTGAGTTATTAAATGGGTTATTAGGAGGAAACCCAAGTTTTCTCTTTATTAAGTTTCTTTTATTTCTATTTAATTATTTTTTTGCAAAATTTTCTCTTTGATTTTTTTTAATTAATTAGTTAGATATGAAAGCAAATTTTACAGCACTAAAAAATAGGTTTCCAACTCTTCCTTAAGATGTACTCAGAAAAATTGATGAATGCAGATTGGAAAGAATAAGAGCATTTAGACGTCTAAATCTTCTTGAGGATATTTGCTGGATAATAGAAGTTAAAGTACAACTAGCAGGTGAGTTTGATGAGTCATTTATTAAATGTTCGTCAGGTACGAGGAGAAGTTCTTACTCAAAGAAGAGGAGAGCTAAGAGAATGGGAGTATGCTACAAGTATGTAAGATGGAATTACAACACATGTTGTAGAAACATTGGATTTGTATCCATAAATCAAGAAGAAAAAATTCAATTCATAAAGGATTAACTGAGTAAGGAGCCTTTGGATAATATCCTACAGACTCTTGAGACGCATCCTTATGGACAAGCTCAACGTACTCTTTTAGATTTATGGACCTTATTCAAAGAAGAAAAACAGTGTTATAGTCTAAGGAATCTATCATTAAAAGACCCTGTTTGCTCGTTAATAAGAAAACTGGATAGGAAGCTTGTCTTCGACTCATAGAAGACGTTTAAGTCGTTACTGGACGTAAAACTAGAGGAAGATGTGAGCCAAAATCACAACTATTGTTTATAATCAGCTGTATTACTAACCTTTTTATTTTTTTAATGCGTTATTTTTCTATATCTTGCAGTAGTTTTTGACTTTTTAGCATCCAGATTTTATTTTTCTACAGATTTTTCTACTTTTGATAGCTTTTTAGACTTTAACTGTTTGCTTTTAGTTTTTCAATGTTTTCTTTTTGATATTTGAACACATAACATTGATTATTTTTGTTTTTATTATTCTTTTTTTTATACTTTTTCTATCAACAATTATTTTACCCCATTAAACTATTCTTTTACTTTTCTAGTTCTTTATATGCACATTCATTATTGTCAATATGCACACAACCCTTTGGAGAGATCTGTGAGAGAAAATAGCAGAACTCTCAACACGCAAATTCAAAACTATTTGTGTCTTTTATAGTCCAAACTCTAGCAAGAAAAGAGAGTACCTAATAGCAACTAATGAAATTGGTAAGATTTTAGCTGAACGAAAATTTGATTTGGTGTTTGAGGGAGGTAGTTTATGGTTAAGGTGTTGTGTCACAGGTTCTGCATATATTGGAGGTAGCAAAGTCCTAGGAATAGTTCTAAAGGTTTTGGCTCAAAATAAACACATCATTGATGGAGCTATAGGTAATGAGTTACAAGTCATGAGCATGTATGAGCGAATGACATATATGAATCTCAATGCTGATACTTTTATCGCATTACCTAGTGGTTTGGAAACAATATTCACTATTGCATCTTAGACCCAATTAATTGTTCTTCAGAAGCCATTAGGATTACTTAATGTTGATGGTTTTTATAATAGTTTTTATCTTTTCTCAATCATGCTATGAAACAGGATTTTATGACACCAGTGAGTCAACGAATCCTAGTGTCTATTTTAACTATTGATCAATTGATTAACCAACTATAAAAATTTAAACTCGAACCTAATCTATTAATGGCGTAGGTGGTTTGGCACTCCAGGGCCAGTAGTAGTAAGAAGCGAGGACTAGATTTGAATCTCTGGTTGTAACTTCCCTAACTCTTATAGTTTTTCTTATTGCATTTTTTTTGTTGCACCTGATTAAGTGAAGTTTTAGGTCCGATTCACTAAATGTAAGATGGCTGAGTAAAAAGTTATTTTTATACTCTTGATACGTATCTTAAATTTCTATGATTTTTCTTTAAAAAAAAAACTAACTAACTAATTGAAGAGTTGTTTATACAAGATGGCTGAGTAAAGAGTACTTTTTGTGCTTTTGATATACATTTGTAATTTCTGTAATTTTTTTTCTAGTTTCCAAAAAAAATTTAAAAAAAATGATGTTTTCTTTTTGTGTGATTAGTTTCCCATGCTTGCTTTTATTGTTGTTTCGTGATATTTTATAGGAAACAAGAAAGTGTAATGCACTTCCTGCTTACAACTTGGAATCCACTTTTCTACAAGAGGGAATATTTTCTTTCTTTGACATTGAAGATAATATCCATTGCAAGTTTGGGGGATATTTAGTTTGGTTTTTTTTTTTTTTTTCAGTCATTTTTTTTGTGTTTTGATGAATAAATTTAAAACTTTTACTCTTTTATTGATAAATATGTTTGTGTTAAATAATTTGATGAAAGGCCAATGATTGATTATAATTAGTATTTGTGGATAACTTATTAAAATATTTCAGATTGAGCAACTATTTTGGGTAAGAAATTAACTTTTATTAAAATTAAGTTTCAATTTGCTTTGCATGATATTGATTGTATTGAAATTGTATATGTTTACTTAGAGAGGGCTTCTACATATTTTTATCTTTATTTATCTCACCTGTCTTAGAACATGTTTTTGTAAACTTTTGAGGCAAAATTTTGAATTCATTTTGAAAGAAATATATGATTTAGGCATTGTTTGTTTAACCTATTACTTATATTTACTCTTATTTTAATTTTTCCATTAGTTTACCCTTTTGTGCCTTGTTAATTTTAGCTTTCTTTTCTTAGTTAATTAACTTTAATTGTTATCCTTCACCCTGTTTGTGAGATAATTTTGTCAAGTTTACAATATAATGAAGAAAAAGGAATTATTGAAGTTTTAAAAGAAAATAAGGATCTCTAATAACTGAGAGTATTATTCATTTTAAAAGATCACTTTCTGCTTAAAATAAGTTTAGGGGAAAGCAAGAAAAATGAATAAAATAAAATTTAGTAATTCTTGCTTAACCTTAAAATAATGTTTTTGGTGAAAAAAAAAAAAGAAAAGAAGAAGAAGAAGAAGAATGGGGCTTAAAAGAAGAAAATATTGAAGAAGAATGATGCTTAAGATGGAAGAGATCCTTCATTAACATAATCCCTTCATTTGAGCTATTGATTTTCTTTTGTAAGCATGACATAACTATCTTACTTTTGTTCATTTAGCCTTTTCTTTGTTCAACCAAATGACCTTATGTTAGCCCCATTACAAGCCTAGTTAAGACTTATTGATCTTTCTTAATTTGTGAATTCTATTAGTAGAGATTTTTGCATTAACATGCTTACGAGATTTGTACATCTATTTTATATCTTTTGATAGAAGCATTAAAGATATTAGTGTGTATATGCCTATCTGAAGTGCAACAATTTCTTTGCAGTTGATTTAATGCATGGT
Source organism: Reutealis trisperma (assembly GCA_947687605.1). Classification (NCBI taxonomy): domain Eukaryota; kingdom Viridiplantae; phylum Streptophyta; class Magnoliopsida; order Malpighiales; family Euphorbiaceae; genus Reutealis; species Reutealis trisperma. The sequence goes on along the minus strand of CANTUT010000253.1, from coordinate 549,015 downwards.
TATTCAATGCATAATTAATATGAGGATTGTTTTGAAACTGAGATAGAAGCTTGACTTGCAATACTATTGATATGTTATTTGTAAATATTAATTTCTTGTGACCTTTAAAAAAATTATTCAATATAAGCACAAGAGGATTAAATTTCTTTTTTGTGGTATTTTATTATTCTCTGTTTTTATAGGTATTTATGGGTATTACCACTGGAAGCCCTCACGAGACTTGGTTACCCAGCGGTTTCAAAGCTTGTTGCATATGCTAAATGCAATTGTAATTTCCTACAAAAGTGGACTAGTTTAGGTTTTGCATTTTCTTTTACTTGAGGACAAGCAAAAACTTAAGTTTGAGGGTCTGATTACTCTACATTCTTAGAGTTATTTTATTTATTTAAACTCAAATTTTAGCTTAGTTCTTGAGAATACAATAATATTATTACTTATTTTTAGAAATAAATAGTTCTACAATTTATAAATATATTACATAATATTTTTAGTATTTTTATTTTATTTTTGCATATCAAAATGATGTCACGATAATGCAATAATGTCACGACTCAGGTGATGATGTTATTTTATAAATGATGCAGATAATGATATCATTTTATAAATGATGCAGGCGATGATGTCATGAAATAAATAATACAGATGATAATGTTATGAAAATAATGATACAATCAATGATGTAATATGGTTGAAAAAGAAGGTAGAATTTGCCTATAAATAGGCATTACCTCCCTTCTCCAAAAACGTAATTCTAAGTAGCAAAAAAAATAGATGTAGAGAGATTTTCATATGCTTTCTTAGCATAGATTTCTTTTATTGTTGTTTTGATCGAGAAGAAGAGTTTTTGGAGTTTGAGTTCATCAAAAGTTTTAGGGGTAAAAAGCTCTAAAAATCACTAAACTTTAGTGGCTTTTTCGATACGATCACAAAAGAATTCTTTTTTTTTTCGAGGAATACCTAAATTTTAAAAAGCTTTCACATTGAGGTCATTGGCCAGAAAACCAAACTTAGTAGTTGATTTGGCATGCCATGTCATACATTGATGATGACTCATCTTGCCAACTTGGAGACATGTCAGCTAAAAGTGCCATGTATGCATGACACATGGTTTTACCTGCTGACTCAAATGGAGCCTATATGTAATGGATGTGGTATGAATTGTCCAATGCATGATGGACACAAGGCATTGAGTAGATGAAATTTTTTTTACGGTGATCTCTCCTCGCCTCTCTCCCTCATTTCTTCTCCTTTCTCCCTCTGAACCTTTCTTTCTCTTTCTTTTTCTCGATTATCAGGTATGTCTAGGGTTTTTCCCATTTTTCTGCTTCCTTATATACTCAACATACATTCCAAAAGCTCAGCCTCTTTCTCGCCTCACTTTCTTTCTTTTTCTTGATTATCTCTCTATCTCTCTCTAGAATTTCACTTGATCTGTTTCTATAGAGCATTTGAGATTAGTTAGAGGCTTGAGATTTATATATTATCTGAAATAAATTTAAGGTTTGTGGCCTGAGAGGGAAAATTAATGCCTTTTGCATATGTAATTTGGGAATTAGTTTAGAAGGTTTAGGGTATAGTGATAGAAGGGTAAGGAACGAAGGAAAAGGTTTAAGGTTTGAGTAAAGTCATCTTCAGAAATGGATTGGAAGCACAGGAAAAAAGAAGAGCAAATACCCAGTTATTGTATGTGTCACAACTTTTATATTCTTTTCTTTAACCAAATATGTTGTATTGTTCGAATGGGGTCACTGTGAAGATGTGGTTTTTTGTTTTTAATGGGTGGGTAATTGGTTGATATTATTGAATAAGTGTAGTAATGGATGTGGAGACTTGTGTGTAGGTGCTTGGTAGATACTAACAAAAGTGCAAAAAATTAGGGTTTTCAATATTTTTTATATTGTTAGAATCAGTGTTTGTTTATAATTTCTTACTTAGTATATGATTATTCATTGTTAATGGTGAGATGTTCTGATAAATTTTATTCTTAATAGCCTAATATTTATGCCTACGTTATTTTTATTTGAATTGAGTTGATGGTTTTTAGTTACAAATTTTTATAATATATCACACTTTTTGGGACATTAATTTGACATTTGTTTTTTTGACAATCTATAACTGAAAAGTCTGAAATAGATTGTACTTATTTTATTGTTGTTCTCCATGTATTGATTGTGAGTTGTTTTATTTGTTGTAGCCATTGGCTCTGACTATTTTAATATACATGTGCATCATAGTGGGGTATATGGGGCAAATGCATATGTTGATGGCTCTGTTTGTTTGTTTGTTTTTTTTTTTTTTTTTGACTATTATAGTAGGGATAGGCTATTTATGCTTGAGATAAATAGAATGGTGGGTAAATGTGGGGTAAAGGGAAATATTAGTTATTACTGGCAGAGGCCCAATACCACTTATTCTAAGGGTCTATGTAGTCTATCTAGTGATAATGATGTGTTAGAAATGGGTTACAACATTGACTTAGTAAAAATAATAAATATTTACGTGAAGCATAATAATAATTTAGTAGGGGATAGCATGGTAAATGAGGGTAACAGACAAGTCACAAATAAGGGTAAGGGGAAACTACCTGAATTTGGGCAGTATAACTTTAGGGCAAATAAGGGGAAAGGTAAAGGTATTCCTAATCCAAATGAGGGTAGTTCCTGCAGTTCAGATGAGGGTGATGAGGATTATGTGGGTCCTTCCACAAAATTTGTAGAGAGTGATAATGATATAGAGGTTGATGATGATGATTTGTTTAAGTCCAATATCGATAAGGATGTAGAGAGAAATATGACATAGAGACTTGCTAGAGTTGATCCATCTTTAGATAATATAGAAGTTGAATGTGATGACTCAAACTTAGCCCCATTTGATGAACTTCATTTTGCATCTGACACAAATAATGAGAATGAGTTAAAAAAAAGTCAAGAGTTAGGTACTCTTAGTTTAGAGCTGAGAGGGACATAGCCAATCCTAGATTAGTGGCTAGGGTGAAGTTCAAAAGGTTAGAAGAATTTAAGGAAGCATGTAGGCAATTGGCTAGGTTAAATAAGTGGCAAATAAGGTTTGGCCTAAATGACAAACAAAGGTGTAAAGCTAGGTATTTAAGGGGTTGTCCTTTTTATATTTTCTGTAATCCCATAGTAGTTGACCCTTCCCAAAATGCAAATCAAATTTGGTATATTTGAGCATATCTGTAGTAAGGAGCATAACATAAGGTAAGTGACTTCTAGGTGGTTAGCAGAGACATATCTAGAAAGGTTTATATGTGATCCAAGCTAGAACTTAAACCACTTCATTAGAACAATACATGACGATTACCAAATACATGTGACTACTATTAAAGCTTGGAGAACTAGTAAAGTTGCACTTACCCTTATTAATGGAGATGAGAAAAAGCAGTTTGCCATGTTGTATAATTATAGATTAGAAATCTTAAAGTCCAATCCAGGTAGTAAAGTGCAAATTATCTCAGATGATGAGGGTCCTGTTAGGTTTGGAGGGATGTACATATGTTTAGGGCCATTAAAAGAAGGGTTTAAAGTAGGTTGTAGGAGGTTGATAGGTGTAGATGGTTGTTTTCTCAAAAGCATGTATGGAGGGCAGCTATTATGTGCAGTAGCCATTGATGCAAATGACTATATTTATCCACTAACTTGGGCTATTGTAAGAAAGGAGAATAAGTCCAAATGGATGTGGTTCCTGTGTTTGCTGGGAAAAGACTTTGACATTCAAAAGGATCCATGCAATTGGACATTTATGTCAGATCGATAGAAGGTAAATTTTATAAGACTATAATTTGGTTAAAAGCTTCCTTTAAATAAGTACTGCATATTATTTGCATAACCTATATGTTATTTTTTTTTTTTTGGTTAGAGGGATTAATTCCTACATTGGATGAACTTTTTCTTGCTTCAGAAAAGAGGTGGTGTGTGAGATACATCTACACCAATTTTAGAAAGGATTTCAAAGGAAAAGATCTCAAAGACATGCTACGGGATTGTGCGAGCGCCAGCTACATGCAAAGATTCACAAAATGCATAGAGGCACTTGATCAAAAGTGCCATGAAGCTCATCAATGGTTATGCAATATTGTGGCTAAACATTGGAGTAGGTCTCATTTTCAGCATCACGCAAAGTGTGACCTGTTGTTAAATAATGTTTGTGAGTGTTTTAATAGTTTTATTTTAGAAGCTAGGGATAACGGTATTATTGGATGTTTAGAGATGATTAGGCATAAAGTAATGAAAAAGCTGTGGATCAAAAGGGATGCTATGAAAAAAGTTAAGTCTCCTTTCTGCCGTAAGATCCAAAAAAAAAATTAAGAAAATTAGTGAATTGGCTATGCACTACACTTCCCTATAGCCTGGAGGTAATAAATTTGAAGTTTATGGGCCAGGTGGTAGGTTTGTGGTAGATAGAGTTAATTGAATATGTAGTTGTAGAAAATGGGACTTAACCTGTATTCCTTGTGAGCATGTTATTTCTGCATTGTTAGTGAATCGAGAGAACTTTGAAAATTATGTAGATGACTGCTATAAGGTTAGTACTTTTCTCAAAACATATAGCCACTACATTAACCCACTAAATGGCTTAAAATTATGGCCTGTTAGTAATGAGAAATCTTTGTTATCACCTAAAAACCAAAACCAAAGAAAGGCAGGAAGGCCAAAATAAGGAGATAGGAACAAGAAGAGTTGGAACACTTGGCCAACACTGAAAGAGTTAGTAGGAAAGGGTTAATCATGACATGCATCCTTCGTGGTGTCAAAGGCCACAATAAAAGGTTTCACAGCAAAAAACTAGCAAATCTAGACCTCCCAAAGGTATATATACACACTATTATGATTTTATTTGATTTTAGTTGGCTTTTTAATTGTGTGATTGATGAAAATAATTTAATATACAGGTTACAAAGGTTAAAAAATCTAAAAAGAAACCTATTAATAGGGAAGCACCACCATCTATAAAATGCAATCCCAATCCATGCACATTGCAATGGATGCCTGATGTGAGTAATAAACATAAATGTCAATTTAAAAAACCAAGGGATGCAACTAATTCATGTAATTTTTACAGGGGAGTAGCAGAGTAACAAATGATGAAATTTTCCAAGTACAACAAGAAAGTGAAAAACTTATAGTTGCTGTAACTCAAGAAGACTTGCCAGAGGTGAATACTTGAATTTTATGATAGAATGGTTTCTAATAAATGTTTTGCAAAATATGAGGTTTAATTCTAAATGTCCAAAATATACAGGTATCAAATACAATTAAATTCCAAGAGCATGAGGTCCCACTAAATGCTCCTATACCTGAGCAAGAAGGTGCATCATATGTATGAACCTAAACAATTTCAATTTGTTGAACTTTATATTTTTAATCCTAATGCTTTAATGCATGTAGATATTTAATGCAAATGCATTTGAAGTGCATGATATTCATCCAAGTGCCCCCGTACTATCATAACAAAGTGCCTCACAGGCATGATTTTGAACATGCAGGAAAACACATATTGATAGCATATGCAATATTTTAAATGCTAAGTTTGAGTCTACTTATTTTTAGTAAACCTATATTTCTTTTTTTTTTTTTCCTTTAAAGATGATGGATTTGCCCCGACCATGGGACATGGACAAACCAGGTGATATAGACATGTTGATAGAATCCTTAGTTGATCATGATTGCGCTTCTGAGGATGAACATGTGAATATATAAAAGGTATTATATTTGAGCATTTTAATAAGCAATATTTTGTGCACAAACCTTGAGCTTAGAAAGAAAATGAATGCAAAATCATGATAAGCCAATGAGGCAAAAGCAAAGATTAAGCAGTATCACAAACCTCCACCCAGAGTTGGATTAAGTAGGAGACCAATTACAAGAAACATGAAGAGATATTCCCCACAAACCTTCAACGGTCCAAAAACAATGTTCAACAAGAGACCTTCATCCTCCAAGGGTTATTCATCATCCAGATATGCTCAAGATGACTCACTATTTGCAGTAGATGTTAGTTAAGACATGAAGGTTTATCATACAAGAAAGCAAGGAAAATAGATTTCTAATGAATTTACACCCTTTGTACATGTCAACATTGAACATGTATTGTTTTATATTTTGGATTGTCTGAAATTTTTTTGGGGTATATGATATGTTTCACATGCAAGGCTCATAGATAGCTTAAAGGGATGATATGATATATTTATTTTTGGCAGTGTGCTTTATGCTTTTGACTAGGAAAATGCAAATGTCTGTTGTGAACATGACATATGAGAATCTTTATCACATGTCAATTACACAACACCAATTACTTTGTATATTTTTGATAGACACATTTGAAGAAATCCAATGACTAATGAATTTTATTTATTTTAGTGTTCCATTAAAGTTCTATAATTTATATTCTTAAATTAATTTCAATGTACCTACTATGTAGTGATTGTTTTGTTACCCTTTACTGTATTATTTCTCTTTGCGACCATGTAATTTCAATGGACCTGTAATATAATGCTATGAGTGACCAATAAAAATTGCTTAAATTTGCCATCATATATGGCTGGACTGTTGTTTTATACCACTTGTAAGAAAAAAGACAAAAGGTAATTTTCATTCCAACTTAGCATTCTTGATTACAAAATATTAATTTTCATTACAAATTAGCATTCTTGGATACATAGATAAATAAAGCTAAAAAAATTGGTAGCTTTACAAAATCACAACCTAAATAACCTTGCTACATAACCCCTAAAATGATCAGCACATTCCCACTTCACTCATAAACAAGAAGCTATTAGTTTTTTATAATCACACCAACAAACACACCAATTAGAAATACTACAAACATAAAACAATAGAAGCAATATGAACTTCTCATTGTAGTTTGCTTCTGGCCAACTATCTCAAATATCCCATCTCCATCTATTTCATCATCAACTGCATTTGAATTATAATTTGCACTACTTTCAACCCTATCAAAGCTTATACTGCCTAAACCCCTGTTGCAGCTCAACCTGCCCCTATCAAAGCTTACACTGCCTAAACCCCTATTGTAGCTTGACCTGCCTTCACCATATGTAAATTTTTTTGCATGTCCCTCCTCTGTGGTTCAACCGTCAATCCAATCAAAGAAATTACAATATCCATACTCCTCCTATTTAAATGAAATGACTCAAATTAAACACAAATCTATCACTAGTTGATAGGTAAGTTCTACCCAAACAGATTTATAAAATTGAGACATAAGATAGTTTAATCAAGGAAGAAAACAACCAGATATATAATATTTTAGAAAAATAAACAAAAATTAATAAAAAAACTAAAGAAAAATTAATCAAAACCTACAACATATTTGGCAAAATAGCAACTTACATCCTTATAGTTCTTGCACCTAATGTATCTCTTGCCTGGATTCAGAACAGAGCTTGAAGTCTTCAGCACACATGGAAGCCCGCATTTGCAATGAGGGATGATTAATTAAGCCATGGAAAATCCAAGGTAATATAAATTAAGTTTTCAATTTTATTTTTTTAGGGTTGCGATTTGTTTAAATTAGAGAAGAAAACTAATAGACACCTCAAGATATGGTATATAGATGGCAAGAACAAGGTTGAGCTTTTGGAATGTATGATGAGTAGATGAGGAAGCAAAAAAATGGGAAAACCCTAGACACACCGGAGAATTGAGAAAAAGAAAAAGAAAAAGAAAGAAAGGTTTAGAGGGAGAGAGGAGAAGAAATGAGGGAGAGAGGCGAGGAGAGATAACTGTAAAAAAATTTTCATATGATCAATGCCACATGTCCATCATGCATTGGACATGTCATGCCACATCAATTAAATATAGGCTCCATTTGAGTCAGCAGGTAAAACCATGTGTCATACATACGTGGCACTTTTGGCTGACATATCTCCAAGCTGGCAAGATGAGTCATCATCAATGTATGACATGGCATTCCAAATCAGCTACTTAGGTTGGTTTTCCGGTCAATGACCTCAATGTGAAAGGTTTTTAAAATTTTAGGTATTTCCCGTAAAAAAAAAAATTCTTTTGTGATATCATCGAAAAGGGCACTAAAGTTTAGTGATTTTTGGAGCTTTTCACCCAAGATTGTATCTCAAAATAAGTTCTTTCTAAACTCTATTCTTGAAGTCAATTATAAGTTGTTATTATGTTTGTTATTTTGTTAATTGTTAATTTAATTGTTTCTTCCCTTTTAATTATGAGTAGCTAGATTTATTTTTCTAGGATTTAGATGTAATCTCTTGATTATTTTATGGTGTTCTATGTTTGATTGATTGAATGTTTTGATTATTGAAATTAATCTTTTATAGTAGAACTTAATGCTTGTGAATACTTGATCACTATTTACATGTTTAAATATATTATGTGAAGTGGCAAGAGTGGAGGTATAATATTAGATCATTAAGATATTAGACCTAGGGTACATGTTGCTTAGAGATAAGAACTCTACCTTGTGATTGTTAAAAGGATTTCCATAAAATTTAATGAGTTTATGTTAATTGCTTGTGATAATGAGAATAGACATAAGGTTAACATGAATACTTGTGATTTATCTTGAGAAAGAACTTCACATAATTAAGGGAAAATCTAATCATTAATTCTAATAAAAATAAACCAACCAAGCAAACATAAGAACACTATTGATAATTAATTGATGAAATTTAAATCCTAGAATTTACATACATTGAATTATTTTTTTAAATTTTGTAATTAATTATTCTATTGTTTGGTATAGTTTTAGTAAATTATTATACTATTAAATTACTTATCTCGATAATATTCTGTCTAGGAAAGCAGTTTTTAAGTGGGATCGTTGTGACCCACCATTTACTTGAGGATTTATCTTGAAGTGATTTTATTAGTTCAATCATTTACACTTTAGTTACCTATGCAATAGCACTTTAGATCTAATTTAATTTAAATATCAAGACTTTTAATATGATTATCTAAATAATAGAATATTTAATAATTTTGGTACTTGTCAACCCTTCCTCATGGAATTGATATTTTATTTCACTACTGTATTACTTGTTTATGACCTATGCACTTGCAAAAATCACACAACATTTTTCTAGGGAGAGATTGGATACATGCCAATTGGTGTATACCATATTCCCTTCATCAATTCTTACTATTTTGGAAAGGTGATGATGTAGAAGTGGTATGGCGGATAGATTACTTGTAATGACTCCATTAGGGTCAGGTATTATGACATGGATTTTGGTCCAATCAAGTTCACAGGAAGAAATAAGAAGGGAGATCCAAAGTCTATTTGTGTTTCCAGGGAAGAAATTACACAATAAACTAAAGCACTCCTCAAACCTATAATCATCATGCCATATAAGCTGATATCTCAATCAATCATTAAAGAGATCCATAATATAACTTCTTTGCATGATCTTAGGGAGGAAGATGAGATAACACAAATAGCCTCCATAATTAATATGGAATCTTTTAATGTTAATACAGGAGTGTAGATGACTAGAGAAATGGGTTAAAGAATTATTTAGACTGCCCTAACAAGAAAACTCCATACAGAGTGCAGACTCAAAATTTTATATTTTTAAAAGATTCCTTTCATGGTCCTCCCCTTCCTTCTCCGTACTGGCCTTTATGACCATTGTTCTTATGCTTACCCTTTTGTTCATATTCCGTGCGTTCGGCCCTCTTGGCCTTTTATCTGTTTTCTATTATCTTGGCCTTATCTATCAGCTTAGCTAAGGTTGGAAATTCCATTGCTGCCAATGAGTTGACTAGAGTTGTGATCAGTCCTTTTAAGAATCGATTGATACGGCTTGTCTCTGTAGGAATAATATTAGCAGCGAATCTACTCAGTCGATTGAACTATTTTGTACAATCTGACACTGACATTCCCAGTTTATGCTTTAGTTGTTCAAATTGCAGCACCCTATCTTGCCTTTCCCCTTCAAGTAAGAACTGATCCATTACTTCTTGCTTAAACTCCACCCACGTAAGTGGATTTGCCCTATAAATTGCTCCTCGATGTTTCTCTCATACCAATACAAAGCTTTCTTCTTAAGTTAGAGTCCTACCAACTCGATCACTCGGGCATCTAAGCAAGACAGTCGACGGACTAGCTTGTCCATCTCATCCAAAAATTCATGTGGGTCACCACCTCCTTATCGTAAAAGATAAGCGGCTGAAGCTTCTTAAACTCTAAAATAGTCATCCCTTCATCAAGTAGCTGCTTCCTCTGCCTTTAACCAGGTGCCACTATCGCAGGTGGCAGAACTCCATTTCCTTCTTATATTTGCGACACTTCCTGCCTTTGAGCTTACGGCTCATCCAATTCCTTATATAAGTCTCTCATTTCCTCACGCATAGCGTGAACCTTTTGCGAAGAGGCTTGCTCATTAGAGCTTATGGTTGGTGCCCTTAAGTTGAATCTCTCTCTTGACCTTGCAAGTGCAAAGGCAGCATTCGATGCAGTGTCAGAGATTGCATCCTCACTAGCCCTAACAGGTTGAGCAACTATGTGAACTTTCTTCTTAGGAGGCATTTTGCTATCATGATAAGGGAACTTAGTACTAATTCCCTACTAACCCATCTATTCCCATAATCATACTGTCACATTTACCATGCATTTTTCATGAGTACCCATCATATCATATTACATTCCAAATCACATATTGCACAGCATATATCACATAGCATATATGTATCAAAGCATGTATCATGTATCATAATCATAATCATATAACGTATAACTTATAGCATAATAAATTTCTCTATCCTATATTAGTCAATCATGTCATAAGCCATAAAATAAATCATTCCATACTAAGTCGCTAAGCAATTAATTAGTATTATTCACAGTGTATAAATCCTATACCCCAGGCCAATATTCATCCACTACTAGTGCAACCTCAATTGTGCCCCTCGTCTGGACAGATGTCAAGTAATTTCCATAGTCATTTAGGCGAGTAACCAATAAGAGGGTAGTCCATAGAAATGTGACCAAAACCATGACACTTATAGTAGAGTAAATCCTTATTCAACACATGACCCGTCGAGGACAAAGTCCTAAATGGCAAGTAGTCAGAATCCCCAAGTGTGTGGTCATCCATTTGCTCAACATCTCTAGTCTTAAGCTGCTCCACATCCTCCTTCAAGGCATGAACTAAAAGCCTAAGACATCGGTTCCCCTCCCTCAAATCTGAGCAGTCACTCTCCAGTTTCTTAATCTTACTATAAACCCAATCATGGTCCAAATACTCCTTAGGGTCCTCTTCTTTAGGCACCTTCTCCTTCTTACGGTGCATCATGAGCATAACTTTTTTGAACACCTCTCTCCATGTCCTCTTGTATGCCACATGCGGTGCTCTAAGTCACGGTCCTTGAGCAGGGGTGATCTTCTTGGTCATTTGGTAAAGGAATCGTAAGGCACACAAATAAACAATAACAAAGAATACTATAAATTATTAGGATTTTATGGAACCATACCAACGATAGACTACAAATGATATAATAGGAAA